>MU157923.1:88251-114679 GCA_015657495.1 Crepidotus variabilis
GACTACATGTAGTATTACCTATTTGGGTAGTAGACGGGGGAACATTCCCTCCCTCGATAACTATCGCTACATTGTATGTGTTCCCCCGTAGGATACTATCGGCACATTGTAGCTTACCTACCTGCGAGACGCCTGCCTGGAGTAGATTTGAACCATTTCCTTCGGTGGTCTGGCGTAAGATACAGTGGTGATTTAGACCAATCAACGATCAATGCGGAGGAAGAAAGGTTTGTTGAAGCCTCTGTAGAGCAACGGTGGCAAAAAAGGGCGTCGTCATAGAGTTCGAATCGCTGAAGCGGCGAAGTACGAAATCAAAGGTGACACAAGAACCGAGGTCAACGAGCACATATTCTCCATTCCCGCCCCCAACCAGGAACAGAAGTGGACGAACATATGTAATGTGCTGGTGCCCAACCCAACGGGGCCTAAGCTACAAGCCTCGTCTTCTCCTCTCTTCACAAATTGTCGCTTCCTCCTCACCACCTCATCATCATCCGTGTTATCTTCATACCCAGCTCCAAAACTTCCATCTATACCCCAACAGCCTGAGCAGCCCGCAAGTCTAACCAATCGCCAAAAGTCTAACTTAGTAAGTTTATCGCCAGCAATAACGCGTCTTACTTCTCGAGGCGCTACCGTGGATCGAGTATCTCCACCGGGAAGATCCACCGGACAAAGTGCTCCTATTCGTCGCTCTGCACCCAACTTCAGCTGCAGAAAGTTCCATTCCTAATCGCCAACGGGAGCCTTGCTCAGGTCCGGGTACCAGGTAGGTAAGCTACAATGTGCCGATAGTATCCTACGGGGGAACGTATACAATGTACCGATAGTTATCGAGGGAGGGAACGTTCCCCCGTCTACTACTGAAATAGGAAATACTACATGTAGTCTAACACTCTTATAGGCGAATAAGAGCGCTTATTCCTCTAGTCATCGCTCCCAGATTTTGGGAGCGATGACCGTCAGGTACAAGAAATACAGATTTTTTGTCATTTGACCAAGTCAAATTCAACTCGAACAGCTATATTGACCCTTTATACCCTATCACATTGATCCCAACCCGATGCGATGAAGCCCATCGTGCCCAACCCGATGAATTTGAGAAGGGAATTGAGAAACCGTTTGCCCAATTCCAAAGGAAAATGTCCCTTGGAATGGCGTCTCCATCAACAAAAGCGATCTGTCATAAGCCATCAATCCAAGTGCGATGTGACATAGATGTAACGCACCCAGAACGATGTGACACATCCGAAGTCAAGAAAAAAAGAACGGAAAGAACTCTCAGCCAAAGCAAAACGAAATAAAGTGCACAAAGCAAAAACAAGCGCTTAGTCATTGATGCGAGGCCAAAAATGATGCGAGGCCAAAAATAATTTTCATCACATCAACATCAATTCCAAAGGACACATATGCCTCGGAATCATCAAACCCTGAACCCGCATCACAACCCGGCTATCGGAACGACACCCATCGGTCCATTGCCATTCCAAGAAATCCGCATCCCTCGGAATCCCCTTTCACACCATCTCTCCTGGAAACCAACATCAAATAAAAACATAGCCAGCGCCGAGTTTTCGATCGAGCACCATTCCAACGCACATGAACACCCCCCAACATTCTTGTCTGACAAACCCGCCACATGCAAGAGCGTATTTCGTGACATCTCCAACATCGCAACCGATGGCACCGACTCGACATTCAAACATATCCAACAGAGTCCTATCGGACACGAACATCAAGCCAGCAAACCAGACGAACCAAACACTTCAATCCACGATTCAAAGTCAACAATCTCCGGCAGTCCTATAGATTGACCATCGTCGCAAAGCATTGAACACACGCATTTGAGCTTTCAATACATGAGCTACGAGTACCCTACAAACAGCAGATTCCAAGGCATCCATGTCCCTTGGAATCATGTAGAGTATTTTTTGCGTTTCCCCTACCTCCCTGGGAAAAAATTCTACAGTCTCCCATCATTTTCACGCCACTCTGCATCATCCCAATCCACAGGCGGATTCTTCAACATGTCGGTGCTCGCATCGAGCATGTATATGTCTCCTTCAGATATGTCCAACCTCCAGTCCGAAAAATTGTAGTCAGAGTGGTGGCACTCAATCAAAGTCTTTTGGTAAGCCTCCCCTTCGTACTCAAACCAAGGCAGCTTTTCGTTGATGACGTGTCAGCAGAACATCGCAGCAACACGACAACCACGCACCTCCGGATCAGTGATCTCGCTACTCAATCTAGTGCTGAACCGGGTCAGATTGAGGCTGAAAGGAAACGAGCCTGGTTTGACAATGCGATCGTGCACTCCAACCATGAGAGGACGTCCTTGGGCTTGAAGAGGCTCTTCGGCAATGCAAAGAGAGATGGTGGCAACGGCTATCCAAGCAGAGGTGGTGCTGAAAAAGGCACAAGTGAGGTAATCGCTCCAAGTGTCGAAAACGGTGGCAGCAAACGCTTTGAAGACGGAAGAACCGTGGTAAATAGGAGAGTATACCGACACAAAGTTCTTTCGGATGTCGAATAGCTCAAGCTCATCCTCCCAAAGTGGATCGTCGTCTTTGATGAAGAACACAAGCCCAAGCTCGATGTCGCTCATGATGCCAAGGGAGTGGGGGTTAAGACGAAAAAAAGGGGAAGTGGACGACTCTGAACCATCGGCCGCTATTTATACAAGCCACCCATGGACAGTTGTTGACTTTTCAACATCGCGTTCATACCGTACACCGCCATGTCCTCCAAAAGCGCGTTCGAATGCCCCTCCTGCGAGAAACCCTTCTCCAACGCTGAGAACCTCGAAGCCCACAGAATCAACCGCCACGGCAGCCTCACCATTCGCTACCTGGGAGAGAAAATCGACATCAAAGCCGAACCTGAAGGCGGCTTCTTCTGCCCCTGCGACTACCACATCCAACCGAGCCTCTTCATGGACTACAGGGCCCTTTTCGTCCACCTCAAGCTCTCCAACTGGATCAGAAGCAAGAACCCTGCAGAGAGACCGCTCTTTCTTTCCCAACAGCTCGTAGAAACCCAGAGCCTGTCCCTCTACAACACGGTCATCAATGCCAAGCATGGCTTTGCGATATGCCTCTCCTGCAACGGCGCCATCGAAACAGCCAAACTCGTCGAACACATCTCTGCCTGCCAGAAGAAGCGACCGAACAAAAAAGCGATCTCGATCATCAAGGCCACCATCAAGGCTTTCGAGCTCAAAACATCGCTCCCGACATTCGAAGCTGACCACCAGCCTTTTGTCGAAGGACTTCCCATGGCACACGGCTTCTCCTGTTCCGAATGCCCCGCCGCTTTCGAAGCCAAAAAGACTTTGATACGCCACCACCGCGAAAAACACCCATCGGAATCTTCGATCGAGATCTCCGACACCAAAGTACCCATGCAGCGCATGAAAGCCAACCGAAACTCGTCATATTTTGTGGTCAAGCTTCCAGAAACACAGCAGGAGGAGAACTCGCTCATTGACGACCTCGTAGCCGACATGTCCCAGTACACCTCTATCCATCCTCCGCAGTCAAACTCTGCCGATCCTAGAGGACTGTGCCCCTGGCTCAGGGCAGTGAGATGGCACGACCTTGTGGACGGAAAAACGGTGGAAGAATGCAGGAAACTCGCGTCTCTTCCCGAAGAAGACGAGTACCCGACTCTTGTCGACGTCGTGGTCAAGTTCATCCAGAACGCCACCTCTCTCATCGATCAGACTTCGGAGCTCACCCTCCAGCAGATCAACACCGAAGACAGAGATCGCAAGGACGGAAGGTGAGACCATCTATTTCATTTTTCATTTCTATTCCATGGCACATGTGTCCTCACGAATCCCAACAGGTCTGTCAACCACACGCCTTTCAAAGTTCTCATGCACTTTGAAGAAGGAGCATCAAAAAGCTACGCCTACCCAATCGCAGGACTCGTTGCCATGCTGCTTCGAGGTTCTCCTGTGCCTCTCGAATCCAACATGAACGAGGCGCTCGAGGATCTGAGAGGGTTCCTCGAGACCAAAAATATGGAGGAGAGCGCGCAGGCACTGTACCAACTCCTCTCTCTTCTCTGGACTTTTCCTTGGAGGCCAGTTGTCCAACGACGGGTCACCGACCCAACCGTCGTGTATCTTGCTTTCTCCTCTCTTCTCCCCGATGGCAGCTTCAAGGACACCCATGTCCTCACCAACGTCTTTGCCAGATGCAAGTACTCTGTCCGCTGCGTCATGCTTATACGGATCAAAACCAATCACGTGGAAGAGAAAGACGGGTGGCTTGAGAATGAGCGCTGGCTGAGGGAAGACAACGAGTGCACTTTCAGGTCGCTATGCAGTGCCCAACACATCGCAACATCCCTCACGCTTTCGACCATGAGCCTTCCGGAGGTGTGGTGGCTCGACGTAGAGACCTACCAGTCGATGCTGTTCAGGGGTGTTCCTCTCCACCTCTCGGAGATTGTCGAACTTGTGCTCAATCTGGAGCAGACCATCCAGCATCAGTTCGAGGAGATGGTGCTTCTTGGAAACGACGTTCAGTCGCAGTACGAGCTGTTGGCCGACGATCTGCCTCTCAAAGACGTTGGCTATTCTTTCTGCACCGACAAGCGCAACCCCATCTTTTTCGACCATCAAAACACACTCCTGAGAGCTTTTCTTCTCAACAAAGCGTCTCGAGGCAAGCTGGTCGCGAATCTTGCTCCCGGCGTCCTCCGTTTCAAACACCTCGCTCTTAGGACCTGGCTGGTCGAGTACGCAAAATTCCACGACTTGCTCCTCACCTATATTCATCTCACTTCCGGTGCACCTGCCAGAGGCACGGAGATGACGGCCATGCTGCTAGTCAATACGCCTCTTTATCCTCGGAGGAACCTCTATCGATGCGCTGATTTCATGGTGCTTATGGTGACCTATCTCAAGACTAGCGGTCAGACCCAGCGCGACAAGCTTATTCCTCATGCTCTCGGATCATTTGCAGCCGATATTCTGGTTCAAGACCTGTCGATAGCAAGGCCTTTTGCCCGAATGGCCGCTCGTTTGGTCCACTCCGAGACTCCTCGCATCTACGGCCTCTTCGACACCCATGTCTTTGTCAACCATACCAAGCTGTTCGAGACAGAGGACATTTCTTTGCGTCTCAGGCAGCTTTCTTCGCGGTTGATGAAAGTCGATCTCAACACGTCCACTTGGCGACACATATTTGCCTCCTTCAGACGCAAGCTCTGTCCGCGAATTGAGGCATTGGAAGAGCTTGAAAATGAGAACCGTGAGAACACAGTCGAAGCAGACCAGTCTGGCCACAACCGCCAAACGGAGGATCGTGTGTATGGCATAAGCCACCACTCGATGGAAGGGTTATGGGGGTCTTTTTGTTGAGGTAGGGTTGAACCCTTGAGCTCTGAAAGGCTGGGTTGGGTTGTGTTGGGCTCAAGGGTTGGCGAGGGTTGGCGAGGGTTGGCGAGGGTTGGCTAGAGATGGCAAGGGTTGGCTAGAGTTGGGCTCTTTCGCGGCATTGGGCTGGATATCGAGTAGAGGTGGGTAGCGCATGTACGACATAGATGGTAGATTGTATTGTAGATGAATACATGCATGCGACATAGAGTCGCAGCTAGATACCTGCGAGAACGCGCAAAAATGATCGACTAAGTCGCACACAGAAAGGCGACAGAGAAATACTCACTACGACGAACGAGAATGACTGACGCAAAAGAGGTAGCGTCAATATATGAGAGACTAAGTCGCTCGTAACGTAGAAGCACTTACATAGTCAGAGCTTTCTGATGATCGACTAAGTCGCCTACGCAAAGGCCTACTTACCGCGAATCAAGGGCTCCTGGATGAACGACTAAGTCGCCCGTTCCAGAGCCATTCGTCGGGTGCCGTGGTGTTGGAACTGTTGGAGTAGCCGAAAAGCCTATTACAAGCGACTAAGTCGGACGCACAATAGCGACAGAGAAATACTCACTACGACGAACGAGAATGACTGACGCAAAAGAGGTAGCGTCAATATATGAGAGACTAAGTCGCTCGTAACGTAGAAGCACTTACATAGTCAGAGCTTTCTGATGATCGACTAAGTCGCCTACGCAAAGGCCTACTTACCGCGAATCAAGGGCTCCTGGATGAACGACTAAGTCGCCCGTTCCAGAGCCATTCGTCAGTTGCCAGTTGTGTTGGGACTGTAGTAGTACTCGAAAAGCCTAGCACAAGCGACTAAGTCAATTACCTGAGAGCGTTTCACTATATGGATAGGCACACCTATTTACGCGGCCGCAAATGAAAGACTTCTAGATGAACGACTAAGTCGCCCGTTCCAGAGCAAATTCGTCAGGTGCCAGTGGTGTCAGAATTGTCGTTGTAGCCGAAAACCTAGCGCAAGCGACTAAGTCGATTGCTTGAGAGTGCTTCATTAGACGGATAGGCGCCCATGTTTAAGTAGTGCGAACTGGTTGGAAGCTGTACCATGAACAACTTAGTTGATCGTTTTGCGGCGATGCAAAAGCTGGTGCTCACCTGACGGTCTAGAATAAGAGACTAAGTCGCTCGTTTGAAGGGCGCATTAATCGAGGCCTGAGTCGGAGCGAGTCAGCCATTTGAGCAAGGGAATGAGCGACTTAGCCGTCAATACGCACACTCTCTGTCTCTGATCACCCTCTGCCTCTCTCCGTAGATTTAACTATCACACAGAGCTACAAGGTAAGCTACTTAGTCGCTCATTTGAAAGCACTCTGTGACTAGAGCCACGAACCTAGCGTATATGAGAAATCAATTCATTAAGGTGCTAGTACTTACAACCAAGTCAGAGCTCCAAGATAAGCGACTAAGTCACTCATGCGAAGGCCGTTGTAGAAACTAGACTGAAAGCAAATAAAGTAACCGTTACTTGTGAAAAATGACCATTCGTACTGTTCGAGAGTACTTACTGAGTTAACCTACTAAGTCACCCATTCAAGGGCAGCCTGTCGTGTTTGACCACTACCGGTAGATTCAAAATGAGCGACTTAGTCGTCCGTTTGAAAGAAATGCACAACACAGTGCCTAAAATACCGCCATGTCAACCTTGTGAAAGTGTTTCATTAGTAGCGTAGACGTACACATTATATTCGAGATGGGCAACCAAGTCGTACGAGTTTACATGGCGAGGTGGCGGGAAGTTATAGAATGAACGACTTGGTTGTTCACACAAGTGCGACGCAATATGAGCCGTTTGACGTTCGACTGAGTCGGCTACTCGAGAGCGTGTCAAAACAAGGGCTATTAGTGTACGACTAAGTCGCTCGCAATTGTTCGAGAGTACGGAAAGCGTACCGCCTGAGAGGGTCGACTAAGTCGAGCACAGTTGTTCTAATTACCGGAAGACCTAGGACAAAGCAAATCAGTAAATTGATGATCGACTATGTCAACCGTCGCTTATGGTGCTGTTGTTTCGGCAAGCATGCGAACGTACGACCTAGTCTCCCATGGATACCGAACGCAAGACACACCGGTTGAAATAGTTGACCAAGTCGCACGCGGTTTGTCCAACGGCGGAACACCTAAAGGTAAAAATAGACGACTAAGTCGCCCATTTCGCCTAATAATCTAAACATCCAGTCAGGGGTGCAAAACGTGCCTGGATAGATTCAACAGGTTGGACGTTTTGACTTTTCACTGTTGGGATAGTCGCACAGAGCGCCAGAAATTTTTAATAGAGCACAAATTTTTTAATTCAAGTTCTCTTTGATGATCTATTTGACGGCATTCCAGAGACTTGACAGTGGTGATCAGATGCGGAAGATCCATTCAAGCCACATACCGCACTCAGAATAAAAGTTTAACAGTGAGGAAAAAGCAACGCATTCAAGATCAAACTGAAAATCTTACATTTACTGTACATTACTTCAAATATAAGCCACCAGTTTACAAGTAACTGGGTGAAAAAACATGTACTTACTCACAGCCTAAAGTCTGAACGTGAATGCGGCAAAAGGCAGGAATATAAGCCAAAAGTGAGAACGAACGTTCAGGCGCGGATCAAGATTGACGTTGATCACATCAATGTTGCATTCCGTTCAGAGCCTCTTGTCAGAATCAAAAGTGACATCACATCCGAAAATAAATGTCAGCGTATTCGAAGAACTGCTGCTTGATGGAATTCATTTCAAAAATTCGAAAGTATGAAAATTTGAGAAAGATTTTGAAGGGAAAAAAAATGCGTTCACCTTCAACTTTTTTTTTTATCAGGCGATTTTACACGGCATGAAATGAGGAAGACCATAGAAGCCAACCAAGGGGAAATCACACATCTAAATAAAAAATGATCAACTAAGAAGATTTGGTAAAGTTATAGGGCGGTGAACATCAGTCAAGATATCGCATATCAAGTATATCATCAAAGCCATTCTAGAAAAAGTTAATGAGACCATCAGCGAAGACAAAATAGAAATGGTTCATTCAAACAACAAACTGAAGGCAGAATCAATACCCAAACGCACAGCAGCATAAGGAAACAAGAGAAAAAAGCCTTGTGCTGAATGCTTGAGCCAGCAACGTCCAAGAGTCGGCACTTGACGCACGCTAAATCAAGACACGTGTCAGCCGGCGCTTCACCACCCACACCCATGACATCGAGAACACCTTTGGGATCTCTTCTTTTCATGGTCTAGAACATGATGAAACCCATCTAATGCAATAAAGACGCCATCTGAAGAAAGAAAACCGGACCAAAAACACATGGATTGATCACCACAGAGGGTCGGCCGACTTTGGCAAAACGGGCCTACCCTCTATCTGCACAGTATCAAGCCGCAACGTCCATCGGACCTCTTTCACCGTCTACTCTGATGGTTTCAAGGTCTTTCATGCTTCAGAACACTGGCATGGCCATGTGGTGTAGACGTCACCTGTGGATATTGAGAGATGGTTGAGCGGTGTTGGTAATAAAGGGTACGCATGGCCACAGTTCTTTGAGACATCCAACATTCTCACATTCAACCACCTCGCAGGGGATTCACAGATGTTCTATTCAACATACAGTCTATGGAACATGCAAACCAACTCAAACCTCCACGCCGCCTACAAACTTTCTACCGCTTTGCACCAGGAGAAGAATCTGATGGGTGACGTCTCCAAACTGAACTTGATCAAAGTTCTGGCTTGGATCCCAGTAGCTTTGGTCTGTATGAGAGTAAGTGAGCCCATGGTATTCGAACCACGCCTGATATTGACCCAAATAACATATTGAGCAGACATCCAAAACGAGCCACAACCCACTCACTTTTTTTGGCAACGGTTTGAGTTCAACAGAGGTGAACCGAAGGATGGAAAGGCCTCCAGGAAACGTTTGGCGTCTAAGCTCAAACCAAGGGTCAAAACCAATGTTGGGCGAGGCTTTTGCTGCAAGAGTGCTATGGACAACTGGAAGAGAGGTCTGAGCCACAGCAATCCAGCGTGAACTGGTGGCCATCTGGCTTATAAGCTCAAATTCTTCCCAAGTCCAAAGTGTGGTTGAAGCGAAAGACCGGTAAGTTTCTGCGCCTTTGGTAATGGGCGCATAGATTGATGAAAAAGCCCATCGCAGCTCGAAAAGGCGAAGCTCCTCGTCGTAGATAATGTCGCCATCACGCAAAAAAAAGACGAGGTCAAGGTGAAAGTCCACCATGGTGCGAGGGTGAAACACAAGAAAGGTAGAGTTCTTTTTATAGTATAGATACAAGTTGGTTGAGCTGATGTCGGGTTTATCAGTGCGACCTCTACCAAACACCATCATGCCTGCGATACACACCTGCGAGTACTGTCGCAGCGCATTCTCTACCAAGGAGGGCTTGGATGTCCATACACGAGAGACGCATGCGACTATAAAAGTGAAGCTGGGAGGAAAGGAGCACTTTGTCAAACCTGATCAAGACGGCATGTACCACTGCCCATGCATGCACCATCTTCAACCTGCCACCTATCCCAACCTGAAAGCGTTCATCGCTCATCTCTCTGCTGTCAGATGGGTGGAAAAACACCTACGTCTTCCTCCAGACCAACGGCCACTGTTTGTAGGCGCCCAGCTGGTTGAAACCGAACTATTGAGCAACTACAATCTCTGCATCAACGTCCAGCACAAGTTCATTCTCTGCGTCTCCTGCTCGTTCGCCGTCCTGTCTGGTTTTCTCCAAGGCCATCTCAAGCAGTGCGCCAACTATGGAATGAGGCAGAGAGACCAAGAAGTGTTCACCGCCACGCTCTCTGCCTTTCAACTCCCGGCCGAACTTCCAGAGTTCAAAGCCAAGTCTCAACCGCGACTGCCAGGCATGGAGGTCAAAGAAGGATACGCATGTCCAGACTGCCACTACGCGTCCATGCTATGGGACACGCTTGTGCGACACAGGAGGAAGAACCATCAGAGCGAGGCCACCATCACCTTGAAGCAGTCCAAAGTGTCCATTCAACGTCTTCAGAACAACAACAACTCTCGGTGGTTTGTGGTGTCCGATCCTCCTACCATCAGCCCCGCACTGGACATTCTCTCCTCTCTCAAAAGCCTGACAGATCCGCAACCTCCAAAAAAGCGAACATCTGACCCGCGCAACATATGTCCATGGCTTAGGACCACCAAATGGGACGACTTGATCCAAGGAAAGGATATCAGTGCGGTGCTTGCCCTAGTCGCTCCGCCCACCAAAGACGACTATCCCGACCTTGGAGAAGCAGTGCTAATCATGTTTGACCTGTTTGGAGAAGCTCTCCAGATGATATCAGACCTCAATCTTCAGAGAGTCAACACCGAAGACAGCGAGAGAACTCACGACAGGTAAATTGTCAATTTTGACAACTATTCTTTCGAGAGACTGACGTTTGAATTCCACATTCTCATAGACTCAACCACACCCCGTTTGGAAAGCTACGGAACCACACAACCACTATCAAGCAGTATTCCGTTTCCGTCAGCAGTCTCTTGGCGATGCTCCTTCGAGAATGCCCTGTACCCCTTCCAGCAGCCATCACTGCCGATGTGGAGACACTTCGGTTGTGCCTATCCAGCAAAAACGTTGAAGAATCGGCAGAGGCTGTCTACCAGCTTCTTGCCAAGCTTTGGACCCATCCCTGGCCACCCGCTCTTGACCATCGAGTCTCTGATCCAACCATGGTCTATCTTGCGCTATCCACGGTTCTTCCCGACGGTCGGTTCAAAGACGCCCATTTTGTCACCAATCCCATCGCTCGCTTGAAGTATAGCATCCGAACAGTCATTGTCCTTCTCATGAGACGCTCAGGACTAGACGACGAGCAGTCTTGGGCAATGTACAGTCGCTGGCTTCGAGAAGACGCAGAGTGCACTTTCAGATCCCTCTGCTCCGCTCAGCACATCGCAAGCTCAATTTCATACACCACAATGTCTCTTCCTAAAGTCTGGTGGATGGACACCGAGAACTACACTCACATGCTGTACCGAGGAACTCCTCTCCATCTGTTGGAGATTCAGACAGTGGTCAAGCGTCTCGAGGACACACTGGTGGATATGTTTCAGAACCATGTATTGATGAAGATGCCTCTGCGCGTCAACTATACCCTCCTCCACGATGATCTTTCAAAAGAAGATGTTGGATACTCATTCATCAACGATTCCAGAAACCCCATTTTCCCTGCCAACCGGACCACAATGCTGGAGGCCATTCTGGCTGATTCAGATCTTTGGCACTCGTTTGCGGTTCAACCAGAAGATGGATTCACTGAAGTTCGTTTTCGTCACACCGCTCTGCGAATCTGGCTGGCCAAATACGCCGATTTCCAGGAGCACCTTCTGGCTTACATCTATCTCACGTCGGGTGCACCTCCTCGAGGCTCTGAATTGACGGCGATGCTGATGGTCAACACATCCCAATATCCAAAGCGCAACATCTTGGCCTGCGGAAACTACACGGTTCTCAACTGCACCTATCTGAAGACCAAGGACCAACTCATTCCACACGCTCTCAGCGCATTTGCCTCTGATCTGCTCATCCAAGATCTGGCAATTGTTCGGCCGTTTGCTCAACTGGCCGCGCGCGTCGCTCATCAAAGCAATCCTACCATTTCAGAGTTGTTTGACACCCACGTCTTCATCAACCACACCAAGCTTTTCACCACTGAGGATATATCTGGCAGACTGAGCCATCTTTCTCTCCCGGTTATGCAGGTCGAGCTCAATGTCTCCACCTGGCGCCATGTTTTCACAGCCTTCAGGCGCAAACTCTGCCACCGACTCCATGATCTTATTGAAGTTGATGACGGAGAGGACATTGAGTCGGCGCAGATGGGTCACAATGGCCAGACCGAGAAACGGATTTACGGAGTCAGCCACCACTCGCTTTTGGGTGCATCTGAAGATGTCATGCTTCTCTACTGCAGTGCCAGCACGGAATGGCAGATTGTTCTGTCGGTTCAACCAGGGGGTGTGGTAACTTCATTTCTCTGCGCCCGAGCCGCCAAAGTGAAGCCTAGGCCCAAGCTGGCTCCAGTCAAACCAGAATTGTCTCAAGCGACGGTACAGCAGCTGGAAATCTTGACAGGGCGGTTCGACCAGCTTGAGGAAAAGGCCGATGTGGTGAATGCCAAACTGGACCGTTTACTGGGTCTTTTTGAAGCGAGAACTTTTCAATCCTCCCAGTCATCCGACGCCATGGTTCCCAGTGATCATACGTCTTTTCAAGCGGAAGGAGAATCAGTTCAGCCAGTCTTCAAGCACCCTTCTCCTCTCAAAGCACTTCAAGTCGTCCTGGATAATCCTTTTGTCATGTGGAAAAACGAGTGGCAGAAAAAGCTTGTTCTCCTTGCGCTCGAGGGAAAAAGAGACATCATTGCGGTGCTACCAACGAGCTCAGGAAAGTCAATGGCGGCCATTATACCTCCTTCGTACGAGGTATCCACGGTCACCGTACTGGTGCTACCTCTTCGGGTACTTCTCGAAGACTATGTTCGGAAGCTGCGGGAAATGAAAGTTGATTTTGAGGTCTTTACCTCTGCCACCAAAACCCTGGACACTTCCTCCAATCTCATTCTCGTGGCTGCAGACTCTATTCCGCTCAAATCTTGGAACCACTACATTGGGCTTCTCAATCAGAAAAGACGCATCGCCAGACTCATTGTAGATGAGGCTCATATTGTGCTGTTGAGTACGGGTTTCAGAGAGGCGATGAAGGACATATCAGTGATGAGGTGCAATAAGAAGTGCCAGGTCATTCTTCTTACCGCCACTGCTCCCGACAGCATGATCGCACCGCTCCAAGACCTTTTCTGCCTTGAGAAAAACCCTGTCGTTCTCAGAGCCCCAACAAACCGTCCCGAGCTCAAGTTTACATGGGATTTGTCGATTAAGGAAGAGAACATCCTGAAGACCGTTGAGGAATACATTACACTCTATGTTCGCAAGCCAGAGGAGCGTGGCATCATATTTGTGGCCAGCATTGCGTTTGGTAACGAACTGTCAACATCGCTTCAGATTCCCTTCTACAATGGTCAACTGGAGACTCTGGAACAGCGGAAGATGTTTGTCGATTGGACGAGTGGCAAAACAAGAGTCATTGTGGCCACCAACGCTTTCGGAACAGGAAATGACTATGCCCATGTTCGTTTGGTCATCCACGTCCAGGCTCCGTTCGAGACAACCAATCTCATCCAAGAAGTTTGCCGTGCCGGAAGAGATTCAAGGCCAGCCATGTGTCTTCTCCTCCATTCAAAGTTCATACCCCAAAACGCCAACCTGGAGAAGGATCCACTGGATCTGGGTGGTAAACAGTTCATGCTGGATACGATGAGGGACAACAACGCATGTCTCCGTTTTAGGTTGACATTATTTGTCGATGGAACAGGTGTTTACTGCTCGGAGAACCCTGAGAACCAACTGTGCTCTCGATGTGTGTTGAGAAAGGAGACGTAAGCCTTGTCTTTTTGCTCTCTTTCTTGCTGCCATGTTCTGAGATAGATTTGTTTGTCCAGAACGGCCAGACATCACCAGGAGGTTGAAGAGGAAGACGCACATCCTTCTGTCAAAGCACAGCGGCGTTGGACCGCCAAGGCATTAAACAAGATCGGCTATGTTCAGAACTTCAAGAACCAACTCAAAAAGTTTGAAAACTCCTGTCCTCTTTGCATCGTCTTTGGACTGCAAGATGCGGCCCGACACCCTTACACCACGTGCCCAGTTCTACGTCATCACATCAAACACCACTGGAGCAAGATATTCGATTTCAAAGTGGCCTATCCCGACGAAGCCAAGATTTGTTTCTACTGTCATATCCCTCAAGACGCCAACAAACAGCTTCATGGCGAGTTTGAAAAAACCAAGGCCGGCTGCACTCATCCCGACATCGTTTTGCCTACCGTTTACGCCATCATATCTCATCCGCAGTTGTTGGCAAACGCGCACAAGGTCGGATTGCTAGAAGGGGTTAAATTAGACAGCCAGTTTGCTTCTGAGACGATAGGGTGGACTAAAGAGCGGGCGTCTACTGGGCATCGCACCACAGTGACAGAATTGTTCCTTTGGTTTGCAGACACGTTAGATATCTAGATGGTGTATTCTGTTGTCAGTCTCTCGTTCGAATGTTCAAATGATGCGCCTTTATTTACCGTTCCCACTGTTGCCCATCGTGTTTCTTACCCCCTCCAAACTCTCTCTCTCTCTACGTTTTTTTTTCGAAAATTGTTTCTAACACTATGCCACCTGCCCAGCCCGGTTTATCCAAGGTACGCTCCTTTTCATATCTGTTCAAGGGTTGGAGATAGGGACTGATAGTTTTCCAACCAGCGTAAAGCGACCTCTACTGCAGCTCCTCCACCTTTGTCCAAAAAACACAATGCTGGGGCGACTGAGGAAGAGGAAGTTCTCGTTGCCAACACTTCAGATATTGAGCAGGACAACAACCCCAAGAGTCTTGATCTCAACGAACTTGTTCTCATGAGGGCTGAACGTGACAAAGCCTTTGTCGGCTTTGGCATTATGACGTTCGTCACCCGTCGCGATCCTGGACAGGCCAGTCTGAGCCTCCAGTCTATCAACACCCGTAACGTCACCGAGGCCAACTTGACGAAGCTCAAGAAGGCTTTCAGCGGGAATCAAGACTTTTCCCTCCTCGATCGCTTCAACTCGGCCCATGCTATCACGATACTCGTTGACGCCAAGTTTCTTGACAAAGTGACTATCACCAAAGATCCGGCTGCCGACCAATACCAGCTTGCGAAATGGATCGAGACCACTGAGCCGCTGAACGCAGAGCTCCAAAACGGAAACCATTGGCGCATTATTCTTAGGGAGATCGCTGGAAAGGACTGGTCCGACTATGCCAAGCTCGTTGAGAGGATCAAGAAATGCGACCAGGGCACCCTAGCGACCAACAAGATGATCCAGTCCAAGAACCACCTGGAGAAGACTGTTCTTCCACCGAAGATGAAATGGCTTGTCAGATTCTTCGACAAGGGTAAGTGTTGTTGGTCTATTTATCCTGTGATAGTTCACTTATCGATCAATCTCAGAGACCATTCACGCAAGCCCATACAAGTCGGAGATTCTCTTGGACCTCGTCTCCAATAAAGCCGTCGCTCAGAATGAAGACACCCAAAACAATGCTCTTCACTTGGCAATCAACCATATCTTGTGCGAGCCTTTTGAGAAGCGAGAAGACAAGATTGCTCAGTCTGCCAAGAGCTCGCCCATGGTCGAACGCATGCCTGCACCTCTCAAAACCATATTCAAAGATCGCACCTTGTTTTGGGTTTTGACACGCCTCCATCAGTTCAATCTTCTCTGGGCCCAGGAGATCCAGCTGACCGTCAACTCTATCAAGGGTTGGCGGGTCAGCGCTTCTCCAATCATGCAGCTCATTCTTGCCCAAGGCGTATCTTGCCTCGAGTATCTCTTTTCACACCATGATCCCAATCTCAAGCAGACCGACAGAGAGATTCGCCACTCGATCACCCCACTTTTTGAAGCCGACATGGCAATTCCCAACATCGCAGACCACTCGTTCTTTGTCATTGTCCACGAGGCGTACACTTCCCTCCTCTATCCCCACCGTGAAGCCTTTGGGCTTACCTCTCACAGCACTCGCGACTCCAACGCCTACCAACAGGCCCACAAGGAGTACGTGGCCAAGCTGACCAAAAAACTTGCCACTTGGGCCAAAGAACGTTCAGAGTTCTTCAAGTCTTCCGCCGCTCCTCCTTTGGAAGCACAAGCTGTTCTTGAGACGTTTCCGAAGCGTCTTGAAGTGGTTCTCTCTCGTGGGGTGTTGCAATCTGTGAACTGGGGGATGCCTATGCCGGTGACAAAGTATCCGATTCTTTCCGGCTGTTTCATCATTGATATTGCAAAGCAGCTAGACAGCATCAAGGTCCAGCTGTCAATGGTTTTAGCCTGGATTGACCCGTATCTTGGCCTCAACTTTCCTTCGGGCCAGGCAACAGGTCTCATGCCACCTCTTGTGCATGCCATTGATCGTCTCAACCCTCGTCATTTGGAATCGGACGGTGTTATCAACAAGCTACTCGGATGTATCTTCAATCAACGTGGATCTGCTCTCCTCCGCATGAAGACATTGGTAGCAGCATGCACCTCAACGGTGGACAGCGTTCAGCTGAGCGACATTGGAAAGTCGGAGGACTGGGGGACCACCACCAAGCAGGCAATAGCCAGCTTTGTGAAGGCCTGGAGAAGCAACGCTTCCGCCAAGTATTCGCGCGACATTCTTTCTCATGGGCCACCTCCAGTAGAGTCCATGCCTGAAAACGAGCTCAAGACTGGTGCGATCTCCAAGCTCGAACAGGAGGACCAGGACCTTATTATCTCTGCCCTTGTCAACACGTACTATCCTTGGGCTGGAGGCGAAGCCAACACCACTCATAACCGTAATCAGTCAACCGCCAACCGTGCTTTTGAAGCGGTGAAGTTTGCTCTCTTCACTTCTCGCCATTTTTCGTTGGACCCAGCAGTCGTAGCCCTGCGTATCCAGCTGGCAGATATTCTCTCTCACTACACCATAAATTTCAAATGGTACTGGGATGGGGTTGTTCTCGAGGAGGAGGAAGACGACGAAGAGGTCCTACCACCTTCGTCTCAAGCCAATTTCAGCAACCGCAGTGCCACCGCTCTCAACGCCGAAGCCAACAGTATTGCACTCCACACCAAAAACGTGGTTCAGCAGATTGCATCGTTGATCACCCACAAAGATGCTGGTGCTATTCCCGTCATGACCAACGACAAGGACAAGGACAAGGTTGTCTATCACGTTGCCGAGGACGTCTATTATGCAGCAGAGACTCTTTTCGAAGCCTTGGCAGTAGCTAGTGCACGTGCTCAGCGAATGTACACCCATCCCACCACTGATCGTAGGCTCCAGCTCCCGAGAAGCGAAGTCAAAGAACTGGCCGCGGCCGTCGCCCCTTCCATCATGTTCACTCCTGCACCTCAGGAAGATACCGATCTTTTCTACTCGCACTGCAACATGGAGGAGCTTGCTGACGTCAAAAGCTTCGGGATCGGTTCACTTCTCCTTCAAAAACGCATAGCATCTGCAGCAGCCAAACAAGAGAAGATGGCCAACAAGAAAAGCAAGGTCAAGGCTGGCAAGATGAAGATGGTTGAAGAGCCCAAGCCCAAAAAGACTTTGGAGGACACCGCCGCTTCTTCCGACTATGGCGATGGTGGCTTCAACGATGCTACACTCATGGAGATTGATCTGAGCGGAGAGGATAAGATCTTGAGCTTCAGCTCTCAAACCTTTGCCAAAGATGGAGAGGCGTGATTCTGGTGGGAGATTCTGCTTACTGTATTCTGTTGATAGCCTGTACCACGAATATGATCGATGTTTGGTTCTAAACATATAGTTCCCTTTTATGAATTGTCTCAGTGCAATGCAGATCCTAGTTGATTTTTCTTAAGGTATCAACCTCTACAAATCAAACTTCTCTAATGAAGTAAAGAAAAGAAGAATCTGTCCGTCGACAATAACAAGATCGTCTCTTTCTTTGAAGCCTGCCTCCTCGCACCATAGCTCCTCCGTTTTGTAGACATAGGTTCTTCCGTCGTATTCAAACCAGGCCCTCTGTATGGAATAGATGGCATCAGTTCATTTTCTTGCTTTATTTTTTTGTGTATGGTGGGGCTTACAGCAGGATACTGAATGGTGTCTGCGTGTTCAAAAACCACCAGGTTGACACCTTCGGATGGATCCGGAAATGCGGTAAAACTCGGAAGCCCTGCCAGTTCCTCTTCTGGCCGAGAAGACGCCACAAAAACATTATGTGGTACTGGTAGAGATCTTCTCACAGCCACTATCCAAGGTGAGCTCTGGTTGAGCTCGTTGCACAAGTGGAGATCATTCCAGTCGGACAGAGTGCAGCCTTGGAACGCCTTGAAGGTATCGACACCTCTGGTGATGGGAGCATATTCGGACACAAACGGGCCGGAATCACGCCACAACCACGTGCACTCCGATGGGACTTGGTCTCCATCGCGGATAAAAAAGACAACATCAAGTTCAAAGTCGGAAGACATTTTGGTGGTGATAAAAGAGAAGAGGAAGAAAACCAGCTAGAATCTACAGCAACGCCTGTCATTAAACCCAGCCAAGTTCCACCGGAACCTCCCTTGCTCGAAACCATCTCTATCCTCCATCTGGTCTTCATTCCACATCATCCTTCCAATGCCTAGGCCTTGCCAAGAACGCGTCTGATAGTGGCATCCCCCCATAATATCATGATCACCCCCTGCAATCCCAACGGTTCCATCGAGGATCAAACTTGGCCGCAGTTGTCGAACTTCAGTTGGCGAAACAAGACTTTTCTCCCGGAATGTAAGCTTTGGATAAGGGCACCAGACGGTGTTCTTAGTGATAGCGTTGGTGAGAATGGACATGGGTTAGTGGTTAGGGTTGGAGTGTATAAACACAGAACCGACGGCCGAAGGTCGTCGGAAAGACAGAGTGGATGAGGTTTGCCTAAGAAGTAAAAGTGCCTACTACAGGAGTAGTAAGCGAAGCACTTTTCGGAATGAACCTCATCAGTACTTCCAAGGCTAGTTTATATAGACATTTCGGTCGTGGCTGTGTCGGGATTCGAGCGCCGCCCCAAAGACCGGCAAAGCTGCGGCAAGACCTTCCAAGACGGTGTCCACGCACAAAGGCGCTTCTCCCGCGAGGTTAATCCGACCGAACTCCACCGATGAATGGAAGCACGCACAAACGACGCCATACCTACCTTCTTCTCATCATTCTAGAAGCTTCTGACTTCCGGCAATTCTCCCGAAGGAGCTTCTACCGGAGCTTATCCGACATTTCGAAGCAAGGTACTTCTCCCCGTGGAGTACGGAGTTCAACCGCACATTCCCGAGCCCTACTTCCACCCGGTCGGTGGAGATCGGATAAGAACCCATCAAAGAAGAGAAAGACAAAGATAGATAGGAGCTGGCATAACGCCGCAGCGCTAGCAAGACCCGGGGTGACAGGGCACCCGCTGACACAAAAGAAGTTCTAAAAGAAGAACTTCGAATACGCATGTACATCGGAGATAATAATCTCCGCCGACAGCAATCAGAACGTTCCAGAAGCACTCGGAACGATATAACTCCGGGGATTAATCCGAAGTTACGTCAATGTATAAATAACTTTGACAGCACGTGTAATAAGATCCGAGTCTAGACCCGGCCATGTGGCGGTACAGTTTTCCCAACCACGTGACAAGGCCTAGCCTTGGCCTAGAGGAACCATCGACAAGTCCGAACAACCGCTTTCCCTTGGTCAACTGACGTCATGGGGATAAGTTGGACGGTAAGGACGAGTCCCGGCCCGTATAGCCATTACCAGACTGTGAGAAGGTTCCCGGACATCTCGGGTAAGGCACCGACCCACTACACTGCATCACAACCCGTTGCCGGCCCGTACAGCCGGACCGGCCCGGTCACGTGACACTAAAGCATCCGAAAGACAGCAAAATCTCCAAAAAGATATTTGCGCGGTATTACTACCGAACCACCTGACCAATCACGTGACTAGGGGATCTAGCATTTCATCGAAAGTACCAATCGTATTAGGGGCCACGCAAGCCACGCTACACGGAGTACACAAGCACAGACGTCGTTTCGCAAAAGAACAGACCCGGGGGTACTGCTCCTTCCGCAGGGAAGTTTGAGAGATCTTACAATCCCGTGAGAAAAGTCTCTCACGAAGACCCTACGTCTACTTTTCCGCCCGACAAGACGACTAATTCAGCTAGACTTTTTCCTTAAGTCAAATGACTGGCGCACTTCACCAGTATCAGATACGAACGCACACCGGATCAAAGACTTTCCGGGTTCCATACGTCAACGTTATCTTAACCAATGAGAGGCGTCCCTCACGTTTCATCAAAGTCAAGTACACGAAAGTATAAACAATCGGTGACTCACCTGAATGCTGTCGCGGTAGAGTGTACCGACGATAATGACATTACATCATACTATTACAGATATCTCTTACGAGCCCCATCTATCACGTGATCCAAAGATCAAGCGAACACACTACTTTGCAAAGACAAAGCCTGTGTGCACACGTTACCAACCTAACACTCTAAACAGAAATTAAACTAGCTTAAATCGTGATGCATCGGTATGGCAATGCGCCTGCAAAAGGAGGGGGCGATGTGTGATTGTCACATCAAAGTCACATCGCACCCCAACAATCGGGCGCCTATCACAAATCCAGCGTAACATTTGACATTTTCAAAACACAACTCTGGTCACAAAAGGGACTGATGTGACCGTGACGCACAACCCAAAGGCCATTCGAGAGGCTCTGAGAGCTCTTGACTTTGAGACACTGCATACGATTCAAAAAACTGAACCCACATGAACGCAATGTGCGCAGATCTTCCGTGTGATGAGTTGAGACATGTCGTCACAAAAAGCACCTATGTGACGGTCACTACCCTGCTCAAAGCCAAAAAAATGTTTTGAAGATGAGGCGAGCTCGAAGGGCGAAGCCTCATTGTAAATTCTCAAGAACAAGGAAGCCCTTAAAAAGCCAAGCAAGTTTGATGTGTCACAAAATGAACCTATGTGACCGTTACAAAATGAACGCCTACACCCACAACTCATTTTTGATGTTGGACGAAAAAATGCCCATTCGCAAGACCCAAGAGTCCTTGGAAACAAGTTCAAAGTGTCACATAATGAACTGATGTGACTGTGACGTTTCAACCTCAGAGACGTTGGTCACCACCAAAAGTTGACACCGCACCCAAAATTCAACAGGACGCAAAGCCTTTGGAATGAACAGTAAAACCAAACTCAACATATGGCGCCGAAAAAACAACATAATGACATTCAAACATTGTATTCCCCAGACATCCCATCCCGAAACACCCTTCATCACGCAAATCTCTGACGGGACTGTTAGGCGAAACTGTTAACCGACACAAGCGACGCCATTCAAGAGTCCAAAGCGACCATGGAATAGCGTGCCCACAGAGGAACCAAAAAAACCAACTTTTTCAGTTCCTCGCTGTCAGGTGACTCAACCCTTGGTTTCCCAGCTTCGGTCCTTCTTCGCCAACTTGTCAAGGCTACTTTCCAACATCAAGATGTGGCCTTCGTCAACATCAAATTCATCGTCCCGAAGATCCTGGAAGAACCATTTGACAAAAGAACCATGGGATTGGTAAGTGACACCGCCATACTCAAAGGGCGCCATCTGACGAAACAAAGACAAGAACGCGTCATCAGATTTTGGGACACAAAGACATTGCGACAGACAAACTTCGGGGTCAACGGCGGACCTGCTCACCGGTCGGCACTCGCGAAAAGTGCAGCTGGTAAAGGTGGCCGTAAACTGGAGAGTGCGAGGGTGGTCGTAACGCAAGTCGTATCCAACACATCTTTCGGCGCAGGCAATCTTGACAGTCGGGATGGAAGGCTGAACGAGAGCAAGCCATTTTGAGGAGCCGCTGAGACGGCAACAGGCAAGAAAGTCGGTCCACCTGCGGTAGCAAGCGACACCAAAAGCCCGATAGGTGTCCTGGCCACACTGTATGGCGTCGTAATCGCAACCAAGAGCTTCGAGATCGTCGAAAAGAAAAATCTCGTCTGCCCAAAGAGGGTCCTTGTCGCGCTTGAAGAAAACGATGCGAATGCGAACGGAAACCATCAAAAATTCAACCTTCCAAAAAGTGGCAGCCATGCACATATACTTTGAAGCTATCTCCTTGGAGCGAATTTCTGATCTCGCCTCTCACCACCATGGCGCAGCCTTACGCCTGCGAGAGATGCCCAAAGATGTTTGCTACCAAAGAAGACTCGACACGCCACCGCGACTGCTTCCACGCCATTATCAAGTTCAAGCTCAACAACGTGGAGACGGTTTACAGTCCCGAGGAGACAGGGGGCTACATCTGCCACTGCGGACACCATCTGGTGGCGCCAAAGTTTGATTGCTACCAGGAGCTGGTCAAACACCTCGGTCTGCTTCGACTACACGAAGGCAAGGACTTTGGACAGCAGAAGCTGCTGTTCCTCTCGCGCGATGTCGCAGAAACACCGCTGCTGAGCCTCCTCAACTTTGTGGTGAACCTTCGACACGAGCTCATGATATGCCTCTCTTGCACCAGCGCCATCGAACCCGACTCTGTCCAAAAACACCTCCGCAAGTGCCAGAAGATGGAGGTCCAAGGCGCAAAAGCCAAAACGCTGGAGAAGCTGATGAAGACGCTGAACCTGCTGGACGACATGCCCAAGTTCAAGGAAACAACACACCCCATGATTGAAGGTCTTCCAGTTTCTCCAGGATTCCAGTGCGACCTGTGCCCCGCGACATACCTCACAGTCCAGACTGTCAAGACCCACCGCACCGCTAAGCATCCAGGAGCCACCACCACTCCTGCCGAATGGCCCACCGTCAACGCCCAGCGGCTCCAGTCGTACCGAAACTCATCCCATTTTGCGGTGACAGTTCCTGAAGCACCTGCAGGCGAAGACCGAGCCCTCGACCACCTTGTCAAAGTACTCGAAGCACAGTCCCAGCCACAAAAACCCGAGATATGGGACAAGGATCCAAGAAACGTGGCACCTTTTTTACGGTCTGTTCGGTGGCACGAACTCGTCGAAAACATGGAGGTGGAAGAAGTCAGAAAGCTAGTGGCAGCACCCAAAGGCGAAGAGTTTCCACGGCTCGCTAATATCGTGAAAGGGCTTCTTTCAATGGGCTGCAGCTACACCGAAAAGACGTCAGAGCTCATTTTGCAGCTGCTGAACACCGAAGACAAGCACAGAACCAACGGAAGGTCGGTCGCTTTATATTTTCATTTTCATTTTTCAGGCGTCTAAATTTTTGGTGTTTGTGTGTTGTTTTCTTTTCTCCAGAACCATCAACCACGATCCCTTCCATCCCATGCAAAACGGTGATGCGACGCTCGAATCCTACACCCATCCCATCATAGGATTGCTGGCTATGCTTTTACGGGGGTGCCCGATCCAACTTCCCGAACTTGTAACAGACCGGGTGGAAGACCTCCGAGAGAGCATGGCCAAAGACAAGTACAAAGACTCTACAGCGGCCCTGGTGTGTTTGAAACTATTGATCACCGTCTGGTGCCATCCTTGGCGACCGCAGATTGAGCAGCGCATCAGCGATCCAACAATCCTGTTCCTTGCTCTCTCATCTCTCAACGCCGACGGCAGCTTCAAAGGCTGCCACCTCATCACCAACGTCATAGCGAGATTCAAATACGGGCTCCGAAGCATCTCCCTTCTCGACATGCACGAGTCGTATACCACGCCAGAAGAAGGTTGGGAGGCGCTAAAGAGATGGTTTCGAGAAGACGAAGAGTGCACTTTCCGTTCACTGTGCACCGCACAGCACATAGCAAGCTCAATAACCTACAGCACCATGAGCATGCCTACGGTCTGGTGGGTAGACGTCGTTGGATACCGATCCCTCCTCTACAAAGGGACCCTGGTTCACCTGGAGCAGATCTCTGAACTCATCCGCAATCTGGAGGCCATGCTGGTGAGGGCTTTTGAGGAGAGAATCCTCCTCAATCAAGATCTCAGCGCCCAATACGGGCTACTCGCAGACGACATGACCAACGAGACAAACGGATACTCCTTTTACAAAGACGAGAGAAACACGGTCTTCTCCGACAACCGCACCGCACTCCTCCACAAGATCTTTGAAGACGACGCCCTGAAAAACCGTTTCGTGGTGGAGGTTGTTCCTGGAGTGAAGAAAATACGGTTTGCGGCATGCAGAGAGTGGTTGGCAGACTACGCTGGCTTCCACAACCTCCTCCTCGCTTACATCCACCTAACATCAGGGGCCCCTCCTCGAGGGACGGAAATCACGTCGGCACTACTCACCAACGTCCCTCTCTATCCACGCCGCAACATCTATGCCTGCGGCCCATACATCGTACTCATGAGCACTTACCTCAAGACAAGTTCACAGACAAGAAGCGACAAACTCATACCACATGCACTGAGCGCTTTCGCAGCCGATCTTCTCGTCCAGGACCTTGCATTTGCGAGGCCCTTTGCTCAAATGGCAGCACGGTCTGTTTACATCTCCCAACCAGAGGTCTACCAACGCTACGACACACACATTTTCATCAACCACATGAAGCTTTTCACCACTGAGAACATCACAGTCAGGCTCAGAACACTCTCTGCACCGACTATGGATCTGGAGCTCAACATCTCGAGCTGGAGGCACATTTTTTCGGCTTTCCGTCGCAAACACTGCTCGCCACCACCGCAACCGGACGAGGAGGAGAGGAACGCAGTGGAAGAAGCGGGAGCTCTCCAGATGGGACACAACCTCAGCACCGATGAGAACCGATACGCAGTCAGCTTTGACTCTATGAGCGGCGCCTCAGAAGACGCAATCGCCGTCTACGTCAAGTTCAGCATCCAGTGGCAGGCCGTTGTGAGAGTCCGAAAGGGTGGATCCAAAGGCCGCTACTCATTGCTCAGAATGTCAGAAGGACCTGCCTCTGAATCCGACACCAAGCCACTGGTGCAGCATCTCACAGTCAGAGAGCGGCTGGACCTACAGGACGAAAAGCTCGACGCAATACTCATGCTCCTCCAAAAGGAGCGCCCTCAAAAGGCTCCACCTTTGCCTTCTCCCCTCGACGGGCATTCAAAGGTCATCTCGAGCCCAAGAATGCGCTTCAAATCGCCTCTTGCTTGCCTTCAACATCTCCTTCGCAGGCCCGAAGCCCAGTGGCGTTCAGAAAAGCAGCAGGAAGCCGTGGAACTGGCACTCAACCCTTCGCAGGATCTCATCGTGATGCTCCGCACAGGGTTTGGAAAATCAATGGTAGCCCTCATTCCTCCTGCCATGGAGTACGGAAAAACGACGGTGTTGGTTCTTCCACTCCGAGTACTGATCACCGACTTTGTGCAGAAGCTGAAAAAGATGGGGCTCGAGTACGAGGTGTTTGATTCAGAGGAGGCAGGACTATTGGGAAACACCAACCTCATCATCGTGTCTGCGGACGTGGTGAAGTGGCAGAGCTGGAACGCCGCCATCGCAAAGGTGAACCAGACGAGGCCAGTGGCGAGATACGTGCTGGACGAGGCCCACATCTTTCTCCTGAGCGAGGATTTTCGCGAGGCCCTCAGAAACATGTCAGACATCCGATGCAACATTCGATGCCAAGTCATTCTCCTCACCGCCACGGCCCAGGAAAGGATGATCCAGGTCCTTCGCCACAAGTTTTGCATATCACCCAGCGCACCCGTCGTCTCTTGTCCCTCCAACAGGCCTGAGCTCAAGTACGTCTGGCGAATGAAGTTGGAATCCACAAAGGTGGTCGACATGATCAAGGTAGAGATGACAATGCTGCTCGCGAACCCCGAAGACAGAGCCATTGTGTTCGTGAACAACATCGCCTATGGAAACGAGCTTGCGGCTCTGCTGAACTGCAGGGCGTACAATGGAAAGCAGGACAAAGAGACACAGGAGGAGACATTTTCACGATGGGTACGAGGGCTGGATGTACTGTGTGTTGCCACCAACGCGTTCGGAACAGGAAACGACTACAGCCATGTTCGACTCGTCGTCCACGTCAACGCGCCTTTTGAAGCCATCTTTTACATCCAGGAGGTCTCACGGGCTGGAAGAGACGGGCAAAAAGCAGTCTGTCTGCTTCTCAGCACCAGCCACGCGATTCGAAAGACGGCAGAACTCAAAGGACACGATCCTCAAGACCTCGCTGGCAAACAGTTCATGCTCGACTGCCAGCACAGCTACCCATCCTGCATACGCTTCAACATCACCTCTTTCATCGATGGAACAGGCACCAGCTGCTCCGAAGGGTCCGGCAATGAGATCTGCTCCGGCTGCCTCCAACGCAAAGGAATGTCAGTGATCGTGTGATTTTCTCCTTGTGTCTTGAGATTTGGCTGTTTGTTTGTTTTCTTTCATTCTGTTGACCATCTTGTGATTTCACAGGCACTCA
>MU157924.1:0-85994 GCA_015657495.1 Crepidotus variabilis
CGAGTAATATAGAAGCTTTTGAGTAAGAGAGACAACACGATAAAAGAAAAAGGAAGAAAGAAAAAGAAGGGCTTCGCCCGCGAGGTTTGTAAGTACTACACATGGTTCGTAACACGAACCATCCTGGCATCGCATGGCCCTCTGTGGACGGTGTACTGTTGGCTTGCGGGCCTCCTATAATCCTGATACGGAGAAGCTGCCAGGTGTCAAGATCGACTGTTTTATCAAGACCTCTTTTCTCATCGAAGCAAAGAAGACAAACAAAGTTGAACTTCTCCGGCAAGCGATAGGTCTCAAAGGCGTTGGACAACTTCTCTGTGCCGAACGAGGTAAGGAGTCGTTTCAGGTTTTTGATGACCACATGAGTGGGCGTTGGTCTCTGAGTAAACAGTGTGTGGACCAATGGAGATACACCTGCGACATTGCCCTCAAGCCCTATGGGTGCTCAATCGCCAACATCGAAGACCGTTTGGAGCTTCTGACCACCATGCTCAATGCCATTAGAGGTATGTCCCAACGAGTAGAGCCAGACCGTTGCTAATTCTTACCAACAAGGTCACTCTAACCTCTTTTTTGGAAAAAGAATCCTCCATCGAGATATCAGTGCGAACAATATCTTACGAGGAAGCAATGGTGCCCCACCTGGTATGCGAGGCATTCTTATTGACCTCGATTCGGCTGTGAAGTTCACCCAGCGAGAAGATGAGAAGATTGATAATGGGAAGGTTACAAATCGAACGGTAGGTTATTGATGTCCAGTCTTGTGCTCGATGTCTCTCAAGTCCCATATAGGGCACTCGTGTGTTCCAATCAACCATCGCACTGATGATTGGGACACTGAAGGATCCGGTGGTGGGCGGTGTTCCTCTCCACGACCACATCGACGATTTAGAGGCATTTTTCTGGGTGCTCTATACCCTCTGTCACTCCGTCGCCGAGGAGGACTCTCCTTGGGATCGATGGCAGACAGCGCCGGTCCTCGATGTGGCAAACCACAAAACATCAATCCTCTTCACCCCATTAAACACAAGCGTATTCCAAGCGGACGGACGATTAAAGCAATTTGGTCCGCGCATAGGGCAACTTCTGGAAGAACTCCGATGTTTCTTTTCAGGTCACTACCTGCGGAAATACAGCGCCTTGCACCGTCCGGGACCCCCACCTATTGCTGATGTGATTTTCGCTGAAGCCCCTAAGGACTACAAGAAGGTTCTTGCTCTTTTTGAACAAACGATTACTGACACAGAGAGAGAAGCTCGTGATGGAAGTTCAGCAGGTTTGGTGCAGTCAAGTACAGCAGATTCAAGTGCTCAAGAGGCGGACATTGAGATGGATGATGAGTTTGGATTATCTGAGGTGCGCAACGGCGGAAAACAATTCGCATCCTTGCCCAGCAGGCTTTCGCTTGTCGACAACAAGGAACGACCCCCACCGGTCGAAGTGTTTGAATTGCTCACCGAAGTGGACGCTGAACCAGTTCCAACCGTTTACGAGGTGCCAAACAACTCCGATGAGAGCGCTCCTCCGGCGGCCATCCCGAAAGCCAATGGCAACCCTCCCACTGACCATGACAAACTGGATGATCATGCTTCTAGGTAGTACTCTCCTGTGGCGCCATGTTCAGCCCAGGTATCTATTTGATATGTAACTTTGTCCATACTATCTAATGTTCCTATGACTCCTCTATGTATTATCTTGAGACTGTCTTAAATAAAGCGTATTTGCCGTCTAAAATCTCCTCGACCTCACACAGCTCCGTTCGATCTCTGACAGCCGTTGGCTTTCCTCGACCCAATTGGAGAGGCAGTGACTTCTCATCCAAATCCAGAGACAATCTCATCGTAATAACTGTGTTTGACAGGTCTTGAAACCCACTTCACGACT
The DNA here is from genome assembly GCA_015657495.1 of Crepidotus variabilis. Taxonomy (NCBI): domain Eukaryota; kingdom Fungi; phylum Basidiomycota; class Agaricomycetes; order Agaricales; family Crepidotaceae; genus Crepidotus; species Crepidotus variabilis. Next base: position 1,885 of record MU157924.1, read on the forward strand.
TTCTACTACATCGACTTCGGTTATTAGTAGTAGGAACCTGACCACACACGCCCTACCTTCAGTACTTCGAGTACCACACCGACATCGTTCCAATCTTCCGTGCTGCTAGCGCCGGTCCTGGTGTATATACCCCGACTACGTCACGCTCGAGGTGACCGTCAGCCGCAAGCAGCGTTCGAACTGCCAGTCGTTCGAACGCAGGTTCTCACACCGCCACCACCACCTGTTATTTCGTCCCAAAGCAATACGGTCCTGAGGGAGAACTCCGAGAAGGAGAGCGTCGAACCTCGGCTTGGGGTTGAACAACCTCCTCCTGATACATCTATCATAATATCAATCAAAGATCGTCCACGACTAGATTTGAAGCGCAAAAAAAGCGGTGATTCTATGTCTAGTGTCATGACACGGGGAAAACGAGGCTCTAGCGACACCATCAAAGGTGTAAATTCAGATCCTGGCTCATCCATTGCCAAACCTCAGCTTATTTGTCCTGTTTTTCAAGTTTTAGTACTCCCACTGCACCTCCTTCGTAATCGACCCTTAGTTTTTATAGACTTGACAAAATGTACAGTGGCGGCAACTTATTTTGCTTTCCAACTACACCACATACCATCAAGCAGAACTGAAAGAAACTGATCAGGCGACTATTTTTACAACAAAGTGACTTCGAAGACAACCAGCAAAGAGATCTCTCGCTCATGAGGCTAGATTGTATACCTGATGCGAACCTACGGGAAGCGAATACTGGACAAGCATGAAAGAATATCTGACATACCCTCTTGCTCAACTTTGTCCTTCAGAATGCTTCGCAGTGAGCTTTGGAGTAGGCGCACATCCTCAGCGCTTTCGGCATAGGAGTGTGCGATCCTATTTCCCTGACTTCTTATCTCCGAATATCGCTGACAAATCAGGCGCATTGCTGGGCCGGAGTCGACCAGGGTTTTGTACAGTGCGGCGTCGGACATCCACCCTCGTGCTACTTCAATTCGCTCTTCATCGTTTTTGTAAGGTTCCAAGGTCAATTCGCTCTTCATCGTTTTTGTAAGGTTCCAAGGTCAATCGCCAAGTCCCAGAGCTGCTCGAACCATCAATGGACTGGAGTCCTGCGTGCTGCGCAAATAAACTCTAAATCTCGTCAAGAGCTGACCAAAGACAGAGCTTTAAGAGCGGAGCGTGGTCCTAGGAGTAGTCATGAGGTCACGAGCAATCAGAATAAGCCAGGGACTCGCATTCTGAAGGAGGGCCTTCATTAGGGCGGAGTTCATGTCTTTCGAAGCTTCTTGGAAAGTATCGACCTTGTTCTCTAGATCCTCTGACTGTTGTTCCAGCTGTTCAATCCGCATCTTGCTGGTTCTCTCCAACTCTACGCGTGCATCTGTCTCCGTTTCCAAGTTCTTCTCAAACTCTGCGCAGCTCTTATCAAACTCTGCGCGCGCGTCTTTCTCCTTTTCCAAGCTCTTCTCCAGCTCTGCGCGCGCGTCTTTCTCCCTTACCAAGCTCATCTCAATCGCCCTGAGCCTCGTCTCAAAAGATTTCTCTGTCTTCTCCCGTACCTGCTGCACCTTGGAAGCTTGACTGGATTTAACTGACATGAGCTCTTCTTCCAGCTCTTTTGCTGCCTCCTTGGCTTTGGCCTTCTGTTCTCTCTCTTTCTTCACGTCCTTTTCTCGCTTAGAAGTTTGGTTTGCAACATCTCCCTTCAGCCCATCGATAATCGAGCTCATCCGTGTTGCTATGGGGCTCTGTAATTCAGACGGGCGTGTAGAAGCAAGAGAAGCTGCATGTGTCTCAGCAGGTGTTCCGGGATGAGCGGGTGCCGGTATTATTGCGTAGAGCTCGTTGACAACGCCATCAGCATCCATGAGTTTGGGTAGAATTAACGACATGGAATCGTCGAAAAACTGGAAACCACGACGATCTAGTAGCTAAATGAGAAGAACTGTACTCAATATCTGCACATAGAAGTGTTACCTGTTGCCAGAATTACAGATGATGCGCTCGGGTGGAGAAGCTGAATATTTGAGACTTTCAACTCGGAGCGTAGTTTCGTTTCGAGCTGGGTCCGAACATTCTCACGCACATCGCCAACTCGTGTTTCCTCATTGAGGATTTGTTCAATGTTGAGCGATAAGGCGGCTTCAGTGTAAAAGATGTGGACTGTTGTTTCTAACATGGTCGTAGCAGATAAAATTGATTCACTGCGACTCGATTGGATGTCAAGTCAGCCACCCAATCGGGCAATCGACTTGCCTCATTAGGTCACGGCTCACTCGAACAGTGTCACAGAAGGTTCGCCTACATATAAGGACATTTATCTAGTTCGGTTCTCCGAGTTCAGGCTAGAGGCTATCAATTTTGAAACAGCTGGAAATCGAACAATGTCAATTTGCATGACCACCCTTCCAACCTCGTTCTGCTCCGAGTCATGCTCCTCCATACCGATGCCAACCCCTACCACTCTGGATTTGGCGTGCGTGTTAGTTGGCAGGATGGCAATTTCTGCTCATAAATTGATGGGAAGAAGTATACCATCGACGAGGAAGAAGCCAACGCTGGCCTCGCGCGATGTTCTGTGGAAGGCGTACTGTTGGCTTACGGGCCTCGCATCTTGACAATGAGAGCACGGCTGAGGAGAACACGAAAAACACGACTGAACATGCAGAGGGCATGCCTAACAAAAACAAGTGTTTGATCAAAACCTCCTTTCTCGCTGAAGCAAAGAAGACAAACGAAGTCGAGTTTCTCAACCAAGTGATAGGTCTCGAGGGCGTTGAACAACTTGAACTTGTCTGTGCCGATGGGTTTTTCCAAGCATTCAACGACCACATGAGCGGGCGTTAGTCTCTGTGGATTACTGATGATACCCTTGCGTCGTTGCCCTCAGGTCGTACGGGTGCTCCAGTCACCGACGTCGAAGACCATTTGGAGCTTTTGAGAATTATGCTCGACGCTATCGAAGGCACGTCCGAATGACTCAAGTAAGACCTTCGCTAGTTTCACAGGCGGCTCGTAAGCTTTTCTCGAAAAACACATTCTCCACAAAAATGTCAGCGCAAATAACATTTTACGGGGACATTATGGTGCCTTACCTGGTAAACAAGGCATTCTTATCGACCTCGATTCGGCCGTGAATTTCACTCAGCAGGAAGATGAAAAACTCTGTACATGGTCCCGAGCGAAACATAAGAACCACGCTTGTCTCTATGAATTTTATCTTTGCCAGGCAGATGTCAGCCGAGGTAATGAGTTTATTCGTTGACAACTTGACTGGAGAGGAAAAGTGGCTTTAATAAAAGGTTCATGGGCAAGACATATCGTATTTATACAGCACGGACACTCTGTCACAAGAGCTTCGTCAGACACTGCACTGACTATCTAAATGAGGAGACACCACATACCTTGGCGTACAATGATTCGACAACTTTTCCAACTTGCTCTAGTGTTTTGATCGCAGCGCCGTATGTATTCTTTATAAAATACTTGCTTCAGAAGGAGAACGTCAACAAGAAATCAAGACTTACATCGACTTCTGGTTGATCGTAGACAATCAAACATCCTCGACCTTGATCCAACACACCATAGAGAATTTTGTCCAATATCATCTGTGATAGCTTCGACTCGACAGCTTGGCGTTCTTGGCCAACCGTGTCTGCGACATAGGATACTTCGACAACAGAGTAGGGTTCGACAATACGGAGGAGGTTTTGCTCCAATAGCTTATCGTAGAGCGTGGAAATATGTGATCGGATGGTTGGGTCGGAGGAAAGTTCTATTAAAAAATTCAGAACGAATACGCCTTAAACGGACACGAAAACTATACCAGCTTCGTAGTCTTTGAGGATCTTCTCAAAGTCTGCAAGGTTACGATTTTGATGAGCACGAGCAATCGCACGCATGCTCTCAACATCGCGTCGATTAGCATATTTCAAAGCCAACTTGCTCGTCAACAAGGAGTTTACGTCCTCGGCCTATTGAAAGGTTGATTAGATGAACCTGAGTAAACACGAGAGATCGAGGTACCAAGTTCAGCATGACTTTACAAAGAAGCATGTATTTGAGAGCACCAAGTGCGCCGTCTTCACCTTGTGCGCTCATATTTTCAAACGCCTCGAAGAAGTAGCTGTAAGCTGTCTTGAATTCTTTTTCTTCGGCATGGAGAATACCCGACTGGAGGTCGAGAGAAGCCTGCAGAGATGATGGGCAGTAGATAGAGTTTGCAGCAGTCCTAGAAGAAGTGAGAGCGGCCTATCGAACGAAGAGGTTAGCGTATTTTCGAGAATATAGCGAGCGTCTACGCTCACCTTCGCTTTAACCATGTTTCCGATCCCTCGATACACACGACTTTCAAGAAGGTGCACTTCCGTAAGAATCATTTTATCATCTAAGCGCTTGAGCTCTGTCAACAGAGTATCGATCAGAGCTAAAGCCGGCGTGTATTGCTGAGACTCCAATTGCCTGGAAAACGTTCAGTGATGCTCTATTGCGAAAACTGAGGCAAATTACAGAGCTACCAGCCTGGTCTCCAGGCTGTGTTTTAAGAATATTCTCTTCTCGCTTTTGGCCCAAGCAATGTTATCGGTCAACGTCGTCATTTGAACTTCGCGGCTGTCTGGGATAGCATTGAAGAAATCGAGCAATGTGCGAACTACAAGGATCGAACTTTAAGTATCTAGAAGTAATATCAATTTTAGGTTAAACTCACTTAGTTTGGCTGTCTTGGCCTTGGCTGTCGACGACATGAACGCCCTAGAGCGGGTGATCACGTCCGATAACCCTTCCGCATTACTAGGTTTTTGTTAAGCAGCTAGTTCTGCTTCGAGCTATGAAACACACTTCTCATCTCTATATTTCTCTCCGAGTTTCACAAGGGAGGCTTCTTGATCCTGAAGACTGGGTGCTGAAGAACTTGAAGTTGAAGCCATGGTAAACGATCAGAGAGACAAGTTCCTTCAACACAGACGCGTACGCGTCATCTCCGTGAGAAAATTTGACTTCCACGATAGGGGCTGCCGACGGCAATTTTGAAGGTCGCCCAAAGCGTAAGTATCGCTGTTCAGCCATTTCAGCCACGTTTGAATAGATTTACCTCAGTTTGTGCAAAGCGTGATTTTATTTTTATTTTACAACTTCGCTTTGCCAAGAAAAACATATTTGATTCACTATTTATTGTTCCGTGTGCGAGCTGGCGGCCCAACTAATATCATTCAAAATCCACTCAATCAACCGTGATTGAGGAAGTTCCGTTGCTAGTCAACGCTCCATTTGTGAAACCCTCTGTCGCGAGAATCTGGTAGTCGTGATAACCCATGTTCAGCCCGACCTTCTGCCATTCAGTGAAGTGCCTGCCCGTCGTGATAGTTCCTCCGACCCGCTTCTCGGTGCGAACTGACCAGTATTGTTGGAAAGTCCTGGTACCCTCGATCGAAGGCTTGTTTACACGAGTGCTTGTGTATAGGTCGTATGACCCCTCCTCGAAGGTGAAATTTCCTTTTTTAGTCCATGGTTCGCCCGGTGCCAGGACATCGTAGGATTCGATAATGTAGTACTCGATGAGTGGACTCCTTGTCCACCCGTATAGGGCTAGATAGCCGGGCCCGGTAGGAGTGTAAGACCCAGTGTATTTGATCGTCCTATTTCAAAAGAATAGTGAGACACATTCGATGATATGTGAAGACGTGACGAGCCTACTCCCGCCTGGGCTATATCCTTTTCCACACACAAAGCCGCCATTGCCAGACCAACTTGATGTGTACGATCCTCCACCAGCGTTATTGCATCGGAAGTTACCTCCACCCTCCGACCAGAACGAGAAGAACGTACCAGCACGTTTCTCAACGTCACTTGGCGTACCGAGACGTTCAAAAAGCTGACTAGGCACTGCGAGTAAGCCTGGGATAAGAGAAACAGCTGCAAGTAAGGAGAACAAGACCATGGTTGCGAGCATCAGCGACGTCCTTCCTTTTTGAGTAGTTTTCCAGGTCTCTTTATATGTCTGGTCTTCAAGCAAGAGCCGAGAGAAACAATTCAGTTGCAAACCCGTCAAACCGCTCTCGTGGCCAACTCGTGGCCCAAGGCACTGGCTTCATGTTTAGGCTGAAGAGTTTAGGGGCTTCTTCGGACACTGGTTCATATTCTTCTCTGTATCGTTTTATAGTGTTTTAGCCGTCGAATGTAGCTCGAGGCTCTTGTGCCGCTGATCAACCGTAGCAAAGGACCTTAGTCTAATCCGCCCCGCTTCGGTCCGGGTCCTTGAGCGGTTGGGGCGCAATTTTGGGTAATCTACATTTTGTGAGAGACCAACGGCGACCTGCAGGCCGGGGTTTGGTACAGTAAAAGTCATATATAGAGTACGCATCGATTGAAATAATTGTAAGCTGTAACCAGAAGACTCAATATCTTCAACTCATTTCCGTCCTTTCTAGCTTGAGCCTTCTGATCTAACGAGGGTCAGCAAACCACTGAGCGCCAAACAGTGATGCAGTGACACGCGCGCATTGTCACAACTGTTCTTCATTCATGCACCAATATCCTCCTTCTCGGGGGATTTGCCACAAACTTTTCTTTCCAGTGGACAAGAGATCTTTCGTGGTAGGTTGTTTCATGAGATATCTCGGTTTTATTGACTGAAGTAGAAAATTCAACGAAGTAGGCGGGTCTTAGGCCTTGGCTTAGTCTCATGACTTGGGAAGCTCTGATGCTGGCCTTATTTCGATCCTTCCACCGCATCTGAAGGTGGAGGTTTCTAAGCTATTATGAGCATCGAGCTCATGAACACGCGTCTCAAACCATTTCAAGTGGATGACGTGACATTTTCTCGGTTCAACCCCGCGAGGCACCTTTACCATTGACCACCATCTACACATCATATCTTGACGATGTGGCCTTTGCCGGTGTTCTTCCTGCTCTCATATCTACCTTGGATACTCTGTGAACGACTGGTGACGATCGTCAATCAATGCCCGGACGCCATTCCTCTGTATATCAATGGACAGTCCCAAGGTACTTTGGCAAGAGGCGGGACGATCGACCAAACCTATCCAGATAACTGGACAGGCCTCGTATACACCACCGCCAACAATGGCGAAGCCAACGGAGCGAAGACCACAAGGGCAGGCTTCTACGGTCAGGTGCGCCGCTCCATACAAGAATCAATATCCGCTGTCATACCGAACTGAACCACGAGGTCCTTAGACGAACTATTATTACGTCGTCAAAGAGCAAGCTGCTATGAATACAGGGATTAGTATCGTGCCAAGGATCTTGGCCAAGGTGAGTTCTCTTCGCGAATTGATCTTTACCGAGATTGACTTACATTCGTTCCAGACGACAGCGGAAGGGGCATTTTGTGCAAGCGTCGCTTGCGACAGCTTAGCGTGCCCCTCGTCCTACAATCAAGCGCCCTCCAGTTTTCCGTCGCCGACTGCTCAATCTCCATCCTCGCCGCTCTTCTCGTGTCCTGGAATGAATGTTGGCTATACTATAACGTTCGCATGTCGTTTTGTCGACAACTGCTCCACGTTGACCACATTTACCCCAGCTTTTGTCCCGAGAAAGTGTTTCCTCCACCCGCTGGAACAGTCAACATTCATCCCTCGGGAATTTCTTCTAAATGTATTGATGTTCGTGGTGGCATCTTCAAGGAAGGCACTCCTGTACAGATGTAAGTCGCCTCTTGAGCTCTTCCAAACATCTTTTCAAGCATTCTTTTATCAGCTACGATTGTAATAAGACGCCTTCGCAGCGCTGGGTAGCGTCTAGAACTGCGAAATCAACACAAATCCAACTAGCCGGGACCAACTACTGTCTTGATGCAGGCTCAAGTAAAACCGATAATTTTCTTGCTTGAAAATACCGCTAACATGGCGATAGATCCAAATAGCGGGTCAAAACTGAAGATTATGAATTGCCAAAGTAACTCGGCATCTCAAACCTGGGTCTGGGATGGAACAAAAGCCAAATTCGGTGCCAAAAGTAATGCGTTGAATCACTTTTTACAAACCTTTTGTCTGATATTTTGTAGATCAATGCCTGGACCTAACGAATGGGTTGTCCACCAACGGGAATGTTCTTCAGACCTGGACATGTCAGACTACGGCAAAGAATAATCAACTATGGATTTCATCGTGATCATCGTGATCTGGAGAAACGGACTTCTTATTCTTGTTCAAACATCGATCAACGGACTTTTTGTATACTATTCTGTCGTCGCTTTCACCACCAACGGTAGTACTCCTATGAGAAGATGGAGTGAGTTCTTCTAACTGCTTGATGACGATCGTACCTCCAGTAGCTAAAGAAAAATTTGGCCGTCCTGTGGCATTCAGGAAACCGTTGATGAACCCTCCATGCGCAGTGAGGGATGTGACTTCATTGCATCTTGAGTAGCAATGGACAGCGAAAAAAACCTGAGACTCACAGATGGTGTCGTGGTTGTTCTCAAACACGTAGTCTAGGATCGTCTTGGCCCGCGCAGCTACCGCCGTGTCGGATTCTCTTACGTTGGGGTCCCATAGCTCGTCTTCTTCGGTAAGGCAAGAGTCTATCTCAAAAGACGGAAATGCGTCTGCGATGTAAGAATGCGTATTTCTCTTGTCGCAAGTGTGGACTCCCATGACTTCCCGGATATTCTAGTGTTCAAAAATATGAGTTATGGTGATTAACTTTATTCATTGAATCAACGAACCTCTTTTACAAGAATGCGACTAGGATATTTTTCATATGTCCCATTGAAAATTATGAGAGCTGTGAGCATAGCTCGTGTCAAGGGGCTCGAGTATCGATTTAGAGGAGCCGGGAGACCAAATTTGGCCTCGGTAACCCAGCCTTCATGTATAGTTCGAGCCTGTTCAATGCCCAGTGGTGTTAGCTTTGGATCAGCTTCAGCAATATTAGTGCGACTCTACTAGAGAGATGAAAACACGTACGACCCCATACGATCTCGCCGTCTCCGTTCAACTTTGACCAGTAACTGGAATATGATGGGATCCATTAAGGAACATGTTATGGAGGACGCTTAACTTACTCATCCCAAGCAGCCGTGCCGTATTTAGCTTCGGCAAGATTGTCTGAAGAACAAAGTAATTGGCAACACCAAAGCAACATTGGAGAAACTTACGATACCCTTGACCGTGCCTTGATAACAGGAAAAACTTGTACAATGTTCCAGGGGATGCGGCCTTGTTCAAGTCTTTGATTTGTGCAAGAAAGGTCGTCCATCTGTTTTCACTCTCGTCGTTCAGTCCAAAACGTGGAGGTACCTGGGAAAATTAATTTTCTTGGTCAAATTATGTATAAATCTGTATTGACTCTTCGATACATACTGCGGGTAAGGGAAGCTTCGCAGGATCATCGTGCGCAAAGTATCCAGGAATAGTCTAGTATGAAAGAATGCATTAACGAGAGGCGTAGCGTCTTAGATAAGATGGTGATCACCTCGTATCGATAGTTGCACATCGCAGAAATATTACTTGCGGCAACTGCAGTGGCAGGAGCAGAGGAGGCAAAATTACCCATCTTTAGGGAGTAATCACCTATAAATTCTGACGGTTTTGGCCCTATATAAGGTATTTGCGGTCCGCTGCGCCGATCAATGAGTGGGCCTCTCAACATGTTCTTGACAAGCTCAACTTGAACTTCGATCACCAACGTGCGTTCTCGCTTCATCATATTGTGTAGGAAATAAAGGCTGAGATACAAGAGTGGCGAAGAAGCCTGTCTAACATCCGTCACCGGCGGAATTATCCAACTTGCTAGCCTGCGCTGCCAGCTGAGATGCAATGCAAGAACGAGGAAGAAAGAACCAAATAACTTGTCCATATTTTGCAACAGTTGCACGAACCATGCTGGCCTGACCATCCTTCGTTGTATAGCGATATCCTCCAGCCGATGTAGATGGCATGCTGATGGGTACCGGATTTTGAAGTGTGCCAGAGGCAAAAGTTGAATCCTAGAGATTTGATGGCATGGATACAACGCTCATTAATCTTTTTTTTTTCCTTGAAAGACTTCCAACAAAGTAATTGTAATACCCAGGGCATCCAGCAAGATTAACGCTGATGTTGATAGCGCCATCGCCCTGGTGCGGTTTGGCATCAAAATCAACGCCAAATGCAAGGCGACCGCACATAGAGGCAGCCGTTCCACTTGAACACGAAGAAGAGACCGTTACTTTAGAGTTTAAATCCAAAGCCTCAAATGGGTGTGCAGTATATTAATAACTCGGAAAATCTGTCAACGATGCTCTAAACTTACCGATGGGATAAGATAAGTACAGAAATTCCCTCCTGTGCCACGATATCTCCCGTAATGGAAGCCGCTTGAGGTTGTCGATTCAACGTCGAAATTTTGGGCGGCTATTGCTGTTCCTGAGAAATGGGGGTAAAATTTGCAATCTCAGTCTCGAAAAATGGGTTCTTTGGCTTACCCATGGCATAGCCACAAGGCTTGTTAGCAATCCATCCTCCGGGTGGTAGAACGCCAAAGTTATTGCATGCAGAAGGTTTTGGCACACCACCTGACAAGACTATGGTATGAGGGTAAAATTCTCGAGCATGGCTTCTCACCAATTGTAGTGTACTCGTTGAAAGCCAAGAGCTCAGGCAGGAGCGACGAAGAGAGAAGAGCGGTAAAAAGCGATACCTTTATGCTTGATTGAGAAGGATTGGCTCGACACTGGGCCTATCAAATATAAGGGGATTTCCAAATAAATTCATTGATCAGAATAGCCATGCGGATACAAGTACACGACGCCGTTGAAGTTTTGCTCGTCCTAGGTATTTCAAGAATCCACTCCATGACATGGGGTAAAAATATTTGAGAGTATAATTGGCAGTCATAAAACGTCAAAGCACTCCCCTGCATTTCTGTCACGTTTAACCTGTCTTTCTTCAGTTAGGGTACTGATTTCCTTGAGATCGATCACTTGAAATGCCCAGGTTAACCAGTTGCCTCCACTCCGACAGCTTGGAAGGTACATATCCTCAAGTAATTCGTCTACTGCTTGAGGCCACCTGTAAGCAAATCATTTACTTAATTAGAGAATACTCGGTGGTCCGAAATAATGTTCAAACTCACGACCAGAAATCATAACTTCCACTGTAGCTCTCGTTAGACCAAGATATGCTGTTCGGATATCGAGCTCTCATCCAAGCCGATTGGATTTCGCACTCAGCGATAGCCTCATCCACTGAACGTGGGAGTCTCATCCTGTCGCCCCTGAAGTACGATGCTACCCAGTGTGCACAAACTTCGAAGGTGTAACCAGGGTTCTCCGTAAACTGGAAGGGTTCACAATTAATCAAGATAGAAACATAAGTAACTCGAGCTTCAAGGCATTTACCAATGACCCCATTATTGCAATATCTCTGTCACCAATGCTTTTTGCTGGTACCAAACCTCGATAAATGGAAGATGACCAATTCCTATTGGATGGATCTCCAGCAGGAGGTTCGGCCAATGTGTAGTAATCCCATTCCTTGTCATTGAATTTGGTTCTGGGGACGTGGGGATGAAGCCCAATCTCAGAAGCCACTTGAGCTATTAAAAAATGGAGTGATAGTTTCGCGGGAGGAGCGTCTGCAACGTACGTTGAATTATTTTATCCCAAGAGGATGAGTATCCAGTCGCAAGGACAACTACTTTGCAGGCTATCTTGTCTCCGTTACTTAGGAGGACTGAGGTGCCGTCGTCTGTATATCCCATCGCTCTGGTTCCTGAGACCACGTCAATCGCACCTGTTTGAACCAGGGCAAAGTAATTGTCGGGACGGAAGTTTCCCTCGTCACTAGTGCGAATATTCCAGAAGAGAGAATGGGTTCTGCGTAGTGGCGATCCATGGGGAATATTAAATGTATCAAACTTCCAGTCGAGTAAACAAGAGTACAAGATTTCTGGTGAAGGCATTTTACTTACAGAATGATTACTGATCTGCCTCCATAACCAAGATGTGATACGACTGCCAATCCACGTTTGGTGTAAAAATCGTCTAAAATGTGAGTAAAAGTTTGGGCCGAACAAAACAAAAAGGAACACTTACTCAAGGCCGGAAGTTAGGACACGATGTCCAGATAACAGGCCAAGGACCCTGTTTAAACGTCAAGCAACTTCGATGACAACGTAATGGCTCAAAATGGATTATACTCTACCTGCTTTTGCGAATCACGTCTGGGAGGGGTTTTCGGTACGCAAGGAAAGGGTCTGCTTTATCATATACTACTACGACTCTACGACTGATTTGAGCAAGTTTTGCTGCTATGCTGAAGAGTGTCCTCGGCAGTCAGCGAAATACATTGTTCTAAATCAAGCCGTCACATACTCTCGAGAAGATTTTCCTCCCCCAATAACTAACACTTCTGTCATGGGGCCCTTTGAAGATTCCCTTGCAGTAGGGTTAGTTAGTGTTAAAATATTGTCTATTTCAGTAGCAAAGGCCGATGAATGAACCACGATTCCCTTAAAGTTGGCACGTCCTGCGGAGTCATTTGACAGTTGCGGAGGAATACGCGGATTGCTGCAACCCTAACCAGTGTCGTTCTGTTCAGCTGGGAAATGAGAAAGGGAATAAAACTTACGCCTGTCGCGAGGACTAACTTGGCGCAGCGCATGGTTTGAAGACTTGAAAAGCAAGCATCGGAATTGACGCTGTTGGTTTGGACTTCCCATCCCGAGCCCTTTATATGTTGGATGTTTAGGACCTCGGTTTCTACTAGAATCCTGGCTTTCCCTTCCAAGAAAGTGCGACTGAAATTTTCCATGTATCGACACATGTCGATGCCGGAGAGACGGCCCCCGAGTTCACTGGATCCAATTGGTTGTGGCATCGCCAAATCGCTGAAGCGATACTCGCCATGAACGCTAGTCACATAGTTTAGATTCTACAGTTACTGATAGTCAATAAATACGCACTTGTTAATGTATAAACCTGGATAGACTCTCTGTTTTGCCCACGTCCCTCCGACTGACTTATCTCTGGTGATAAGTGTTACATTTGTGAATCCATCCTTCAAAAGCGTATGTGCAGTCATGAGGCCAGCCGCTCCTGTACCAACAATAATAATTGCTTCACCAAAAACACTGGAAGGCTGCATGATACGCAGTAAGAGAGCAAAACAAGAATTACCCACTACCGTGGCGAAGAAGTACCTTTCTGCACCTGAAATTGTGAATTCAGGTGGAGCCTGGACGTTAAAAGAGCCGTCAACCGCGGATTATGCGGTTCTACTCGCCGCGTGGCTTTATTTACGACTCACGAATCATAGACCCAGACATAAAAAGTCAAAGCGCTAACCATATTGAGCATGCGTGAGTTAATACATAATGTATTCGCGTTATGAACACTGATCCTTCACTTTCACTAGAATGCCCTTAGGGAAATCTGAGGCTTCGCAGAATTTTGTGCTTGAGCGGCTCCTGAGCCTCCTACTGCGCGGCGAATAGAAAGTTCGAGCGTCTCCCTGGACGAGGGTTCAAGCTTGGCCGCGGCATCTTTGAAGGCGGCGGGAGAAATAGAAGCATATGCTAATAGTTGGGTCACCGACTGCGTGTTTACTGTGGCAGCAATTGGGTTTGTTGAGAGCACTGGGGTAAGAAGGAGAGAGATGGTGGGAAGGAGGACACCCAAAACCTGTGGCCCTGTACGAGGCAGTAAGCATTAGGTGTAAGGATGGCTTATAAAAGTGCTACTGACGTAACTCTTCCTGAGTAGAGGAGAAGAAGGCAGAGAAGGCTTTCCAAACTTCGCTTATTGAAGCAGCTTGAGATTCGGAAACTGTTCCGTCATGAACCAGAGGTGCCATCTTCGCAGTAAATTCGATTAGCCCGGGGATGAGAAGTCGAGCACAGTGGCGTAAAATTTGGCTGCCAGAGGCAGAAGCAAGAATCAATGTTTTCGAACAGTGCGCTGCAGTCAAGGACACCTAGGAGAACATCAGAAACAGCATGAAAGTAAAAATTATAAGTCGACCTCAGGTGAGTCCATAAGCTTCTGAGAGATTAAAAAGCATGCATGCTCCACAACTGCCCTTCCGATTTTGACCCAGGCAGGAGTAACTGTAAGGATAAGAACGGTGGCCAGCATGTTGTTCTTCATTTTCTTATTGGAAATGGCTCCCGCACGACCCCTGAATATTTGTGAGTTTCGTAGCTAGGAAGTGAAACTTTTATCAACTGACCGCATGCTATCTATATGCAACAAACATGATGATAAAAGAGCGTGAATAAGTCGACTGTAGCGATCTTTGTCTTCTTGATCTTGCATAACGGGAAGGTCCAGAAGGGTTTTCAGAGCTGGCAAAGTCGGGCTGACAAAGTCGATTTCAGAGCTTTCATCCTTGAGAAGGTCTGTAACGATGTCAGAGATAATTTTGGAATAGGTAATATCTAGTACCTGTGTAGAGTAAAATGGCAACTCCTCGGACGTCTTCTCTTTGAGAGGAAGTGATCGAAGACGCAATAGTGGCGAAAGCCTGGATCGAAGTCGAGATGATAGATACACGGTCTGAAAGCTGGCCCTCTACATGGACAAAATGAGATGCCTAGTTTTGAATAATGATAAAAACGTACGAGGTACGCTTGTCCTTGACGAAGTCGCTTGCTTCAGAATGTTTGAGCAGATCCTTAAACAATGAGACGATGGAGATGTGGGCGTCAAAGCGTCACCACCGTCGCTCGTTGTTTGCTCTCGGCTAAAGATCGCGAGCATCTCCACTAAGTGTACTTGAACAGAAGGAGCTTCCGTCATACCCATCCTGTAGCATAAGCTGACAAACTCGTCGAGAATTGTTGGTTCAAGAATCGCACTACCGGCGTACTCGGGCCTGACAAGATATTTCAAAGCCTCGAGCGCGGCAACTACTGCAGCTTGACGGGTTGAGGACGCCGAAGATATCGAACCAGCGTCAGCCGAGGAAGTGGTAAGAGCTTCGTATACAAGCCCAAAGACAACATAGAAGTAAGCTGTAGGATCCTTGCGACGACCATCCGTCCGGGTGACAACATCCCGATTCTTGTCTTTGGGGTTGAAGTCTTTGCCATCCATAGCGGCTAAGATGTAAGGATCGCCTATTTGCATCGATGTCGCGACTGCTTGCAAGATGACAAACCAGGATCTTGAATAATACTGAAGACAAATCGGGTTAGTTTTGTCCAAAGAAGAAGATAGAGTCTCACAGGTAGTAACACCTCTTTCCCTAAGCTTGAGTAAGACGAATCGAGTCCAACAGAGCTCGTATCGCGAAGAAATTCGGAATCAATGCGGATGCTGGCGTAATCTCGTAAAGCTGCAATCCAGAGTGACGATAACGTAGACCTATATGGTTGCACGACAGTTTCCAGGTATTTCTGCTGTAAAGATGAGACTTGAAGTTGCGCCCAAGCTGAAAGAGTCGCAATTCTGAGCATAGCAGACGCGTTAGGACTGAGCTCGCCTGTCTCTCCCAATGAAAGCATCCCAGAGTCTAAGAAAAACTATAAGCAATCGTAATTGCCAGCTGAAAAAGGAAGCCAACCTTTTGACTGATCGAGTGCCGTTGTGAGTAATTTCAGAATTCTCCCCATTCTGGTAACATCTTTAATGACGCCACATCCAACAAAGACCGCGCATGCATGAACGGCTGAGGCTAAGATCTCTGGCGTTGAATCAGATGAGAATGCAGGCGTCAGCGCAGCCGTTATTGGCGCTTGATGTTGTTCGAGTAAAAGAGCATCATCGTAAGCCGGGTCAGGTGACATTGCGAACATCTAAAGAGTAGCGTCAAAATCTTGAAAAGGGGACTCTAGGTTGACTCACCTCGATGACATCCCGCAGTACTACTAATCCTGCCATACGAATCTCCGTCACATAAGCGGTTGATGCGGTGAATGCCATTTTTATTAAATCGCCGACCCTGTAGAATAAAAGAAGATTGGCGCCACCGGCCGTCGCTGTCAACCCCTGCTGTCTGGCGTAAATCGCGTTTAAGTGCTCCTTTCTCCCACTTTGGGATACAATGACACAAATTTCATGCATGCATTGCAGAGCAAAAAGTTGAGTCCGCCAGCGGGACGTGAGACGACGGGTTTTTCGAGAACCCGAGTCAGCAGAAGAGTCCCCTAAAGCAGCGTTAAGGGATTCTCCTTCATCGTCTCTTAGAGCTGGTATACCGCCGCCGGCTGTTGGACCTCCTGCTGCCGCTGCATCGACCACTTGTTGACTCGCCGTCGTTCGGTTCATGATTCTCTGGCATAGATCGATCCAAGCTGATGGGTTCAAAGAGCCAGTTTGCTTCAACCAGCTCTCAATAACACCTCTAACCCCTTGTACACTTCCTTGATGTTGGTCGCTGTCGTCTAGAAGGCCAAAAAGATCTTCGACCAAGCCATCTCCACCGATTTTACTCATCTCAACAGCATCTTTTTGTACCAATTGATATAGGGCATTGATGGAGGCTAGTTTGAGAGGCCGTCGGGTAGAAGAGAGATATCCTCTCAATCGATTCACCAACTCAGGGATATCTGCATGCTCCGGTGCGAACATGAGGAAATGCTGAACACATTTGATCGCCTCAACAACCATCCCTTCGTCTTCTTCTCTCAAAAACTCTCTGACAAGACTTTGTACGATGCCTCGGGTCCGGGTACTCTCTTGAATGTCGGGGCCAAGTATGGTGATCACCGCGTCGATGATCTGGCATGCAATAGGGTAGGCCGGAAAATCGCCGCTAAGGTTCGAGTTGGACAAATTGCCGCCTTCTCGTTCATGAGACTCCACCAGATACACCTTCATCAAGATGCCGAGCGTCGCTGAAACAAAGGGTGCATAGGCCAAGCTCGCGGCATTTATCACTCTGGCCAGAGCGTTCAACGACCAAAAATGAACAGTTGGATGTGGATCTTTGATGAGCGACATAAGAACATTGACAGTCGTTTTAAGAAGGGGTCCAGCAGCAAGACCGCCAACATGGGAGTATATGGCGCCAAAAGCTAGTGCACAGCCAGCTCGGCCGTTGGGGTTGCGATTGTTAACCACTTGATCAACTAGATCTTTGATCTGAGACGTCAGATAGTTGGTGCCGGAGAGACTTGCTAAACGACCGATAGCTTCGCTCGCTGACGATCTTAAAACAAGATCGCTGTCCACGAGCGCTTCCTGTGAGAAATGCTTTCAGCAGATTGTCCTTCAAATGAGCGGGATGCATACCATAAGGAAAGGCGATAGTAATCCGGTCACCGCCGAACTTCCAAAGGTATCTTTTGCTTGTCTCACGAAAGTAACACCGGTCGCGACCCTCAAGCTAAGCACGATCGCAACACAAGCATTGACCCATACCGCCGCTTTCCTTCCAACATTTCTTTCTAATTTTGACGACCGAACATTCTCCAAGAGGAGAAGCAATGCTTTTTGTGTAGTTGGTTGCTCTTGTAGGGGAAGAAGTTTCGAGAACAACTGTATAGCAGTGTCAACGACGCTAGTCAGTGGTGGCGGTGGTTCGAGGAGATGATAAGATGATGCAGATGAGTTATCGACTGATGCAGCTGATGACGTTGACCCAACAGTTGAGCTGGATGGTGATACCAAAGGTCCGGACGGCGTAGATTGGCACAACGAGAGAGGATCGTGCTCACAGGCACCAAGGATTGGCTTCCTGTTCTACATTTCATGTTTGGTTAATTTATCATCAACATATCCTGGCCAAGTGGTTCTCACCAAAATATCGATGGCCACTTCAACCACGTCTCGGTTCAAGTAATCTTTCTCGTTTCCGATCTTAGTTCCATCAATTCTTCCTCCGGACTCGGACATCCCAGAGAAACCGCCTTCCCCTTCTGCTTCAATGCCGCCTAAATCAACAATCTCGTTGCCTGTAACGCCGTAGGCATATCCATCTCCGATGTTGCTGCCACTACTGCTCCATATACCTGCGAACGACCCCGTATTGCTTGCAATCGCTGCTTGAACGCTTGATCCGGCGTAGCCTTCAGGAGAGGCAAAGAGTGTAACCACTGATTGAAGTAGAATAATTTGGGTTTGAGATGGAATGGATGAAAACCCAAGAGAGGTGAAACATTGATGCACCCGACGCCGGAGAAGGGCTTCTCGTTCACGAAGAGATGGGCCAGAATGTGCCGGTCTCTGAGAGCCAGCTGAATTAGATTGGCCGGCAGGAAGATCGGTTAATTCATCTACCCCAGCGCTAACGAAGCTATTGGCAAAGCTCAAAGCGTTAGACAAAAGACTCGAAACTCGACGCGCCACATCCAATGTCACCAATGTCGGCTTGTTTCTTTCTCCTTCCAGGAAGCACCAAATTGCACCCAATGCTGCTTCCCTGACATGCAACAAGAAGCCCCATTCTGTTGGAGAGCGAACCGCAGTATCCTTCGTTGTGGGTTTGGGTAAGGCGTTACGCCATAGAACGAGAAGTTGCGGTAGGTGTGGCCGAACAAAATTTGGCCCAAGGGCCATGAGCGAAGAGATAAGAACCCAAGCCACCTCAACTTCCACATCCGCAATCTTAAGATCATGCTCGCTGGATTTTTTGAGTAGCTGAGTGGCGAGATCCAGCACTTTGGCAGGTACGTCGTAACTCACGTAGAGAGGACGTTGAGGAATGACACTAACAAGGGCAGCCAAGCCATAAGCATGACCCAGCGATCGAAGAGGGATATCAGCGGCAGCGTTTGGGGTGAAAAGAGTGCTGAGATCTCTCTGTAGCTTCTCCGTGAGTGTGATTATTGTTCGAGGAAGACGTAGAGGCGTGCTGAAGCAGAAACATCGAAGTGCCCAACCAGCGGTGACACGGACTGTGTGAGATGGATGTGAAAGGAGAGCTACCAGAGGCTCTGCCAGGGCGCTCTAAGATATCACCAAAAGTCAGTGGGATTTATATACACTTTATCACCAAGAGCTTACCTGTACAGGAGGTGGGGCATTACCGAGCTGCTGAAGCAGACCAGCAACTTCTCGAAGAGCGCATACAAGGACAATCTTATTCGGTGCGACTTGGCCTGGCATCATCGCAGGCCACCGCTTGAGGTAACCATTAGCAAGTTCTTGAATGGCTCCTATTTGGCCTTGCTCTGTCAACATCCTAACCCCCACCAAGTCTCGCAATAGAATGCCAACAAGCGTCCGCACCAGGAGAACCTCGTATCGTACAACTAAAGGGCTGAGTAAAGGGGCTGGGTTGGTTAATTTCGGATGGGATACCAATTCCGAGAAGAAATGGGTAACAAGTAAGGCGTAGTTGGCTTCGCAAAATGTCTGTCCGAGCTTCGTGAGCAACGCGGCATAAAAGTCGATGATGCCGATTTTGGTCCGTTTGGAGGTGCCGGTTTTGTTGAAATGCATTGAAAGGTGAAGAAACATCTCGGAAGGAGTGAGCAGCGGCTTTGTCACTTCCATCGCTGCAGCACTTTTACTTCCTCCTAAATCTTCGTCGTCGTCGACCAGGCTTCCTGATTTGCCATCTGTTGGCTCTTTCTTCGATGTCTTAATGGATTCTACTGTTGGGACTCTGCGCTCTATTTGCGTTAGAGCCAGGAGGTGTCCGACCAACGTTGCGTGCGCTCGTCTTGTGAGTTGATCTGCGGTCTCGATGCTCTTCACGCACTGGCCAATTATGGTGTCCACTTCCGATATACCGTTTAAGAGCACGTCATCCGGAGGCGTATAAATGGCGATTAGAACTTGTGTGGCTGCCCGCTGAATTGATAGTGATTTGTCAATAAGAGCGGTCTTCATCTGACGTATTATATCTTTCGTTGTAGACTCTTGAACCGCGCGTTTAGCAGAAAAGAGTGCCTTCGAAAGTGCGATGAGGGCGTGATATCGTAATAGTGGTGTAGACTGGCTATCCCAAGGAAAGTAAGGCAGTGGAATCAATGAAGAACATAAAACATACACTGGAGGAACGGTATGTTTTAATGGTGACCGCGCATATTTCCGCCATGAAAGACATGACTTGGCCGCCGTAAGCACCCATGATGTCTCCAATACAAGAAAACGCAGCAGTCTTGACTTGGTCGCTGACGGGAGGTTGTTGTTGACCTTTAGGTGGATCTCCGGCCAACCTCAAACATGTCTGTAGAGTGTCGAACATAGTTCGAGTTTCGCCTCTTCTGTACAGCGTGACCAGGGACCTCCCAACCAGATTTCGAATTGCTCGACCAGGAGATGGATATGTCACCCCATCGGAACTTGAGGCGGAAATAATCTTGATGTAGGTCTTCTCCAGGACAGGTTGGATCGGTTTGAGGTCACTCTATAAAACAAAAATTACATTCAGAAGTTTAGAGTATAAATATAAATGAGCTTACCAGAGAGATAATCTCCAGTGTCTTCTCTGTTGTTGAAAGCCATTGGAACAGGTAGACTTCTGCGTTTTCTCCAGAGAGTTCCGACTTCCCTCAGAAATTGTCGAGCTCATGAGCAATCTCTATCACTTAACAAATCTACACTTACCTCATTCAGTTCTTCGATAATGTTAGGATCTTCTTGAGGTGTCATTGGCCTTGAGATAACTACATACTACGGGTAAGAGTTGCGAAGCGAAAGTCGCGCCGGATTTGTTTGACGAAATCCCTGTGGGCAAACAAGGTTTACTCAAACTTCTTCAAGTCTTCGATCGTTTGGTTGAAATCAACATCTCAACCTATTGATTATTCAAGAAGAAATTCTAAACGGTGCATTGATTATGGTCGGGAAATATACGACATGTTTGGTACCATATCTATGCCACATTGACAGGACAGGATGCGAGACAGTAACTTATGCATGTAACTCTTTCGCTCCAGCAGGTGCTGGAACCTCGGGCAGCCTCAGCCCCAAATTGTCCGGCAAAGCAAGGGAGTCGTCGGCGGCGCTCGCAAGATGTCCACCAAATCCAACAGCACCGTTGACTTGACGGAATTCGGAGATACGACGTTCAACTTCAGGTCGGAAGTGACGCATGAGGCCTTGGATCGGCCAGGCAGCAGCGTCACCAAGAGCACAGATAGTACGGCCCTCCACTTGTTTTCTGCGCATCTGTCAGTTTTGTTAGGCTTGAAAGACAGGTATAATAACTAACGTAATTTCCAGGAGCATGTCGATCTCTCGGACATGCCCACGTCCTTCAACCATTCGGTTCATCATGTTCATCATCCATGTTGTGCCTTCTCTGCAGGGCGTGCATTGGCCGCACGATTCGTGTTTGTAGAACTGAGCGAAGCGGGCAATAGCGGAGACGATGTCGGTACTCTTATCCATGACGATGACTGCGCCAGTACCGAGACCAGTTTGTGCGTCTTTCAAAGAGTCATAGTCCATACTGATAAGTCGGGTTAGCAATTAGACGTTTTAAAGGTTCGCAAAACATACAGAACTTGGGCCGAGATGTCCTTGGGGATGACAGGGACGGATGAACCACCTGGAATAATGCCAAGTAGATTGTCCCAACCACCACGAACACCACCGCAATGTTTCTCAAGCAGCTCCTTGAGAGGGATGCTCATCTCTTCTTCAACAACACATGGGTTGTTGACGTGCCCGCTGATACAAAATAGCTTTGTACCCTGATTCCTTTCTCGACCAAAGCTTGCGAACCAGCTGCCACCGCGTCTGCAGATTGTGGGTGCGACCGCGACAGTTTCAACATTAGCGACCGTAGTGGGACAACCAAACAGTCCAACATCAGCCGGAAATGGTGGCTTCAGACGGGGCTTCCCTTGTTTTCCTTCAATACTTTCGATGAGGGCTGTCTCTTCTCCGCAAATGTAAGCTCCAGCACCACGGTGAACATATACATCGAAACGATAGCCGGAACCACAGGCGTCTTTGCCCAAAAAGCCTTTAGCATATGCCTCGTTGATCGCTTGTTGAACATGGGATGCTTCTTGGTAGAATTCACCACGAATATAGATGTAGGCGGCCGTAGCGTTCATGCCTCGTCCAGCGACAAGGCATCCTTCAATCAGCTTGTGCGGGTCACCACGAAGGATTTCGCGGTCCTTGCAAGTTCCTGGCTCACCCTCGTCGGCGTTGATGACAAGATAGCGAGGCCTACGCCGAAGAGGTTAATACGAATGGCTTGACCAAGAAGCAAACCGTACCGAGGATCCTTCTCCCAGCCTGGTTTGTTCATGAAACTCCACTTCAAACCGCTGGGAAAGCCAGCTCCTCCTCGACCACGGAGACCAGAGTCTTTGATTGTTTGAATAATCCATGAGTCGCCTTTCAGAAGAATGTCTTTGGTTTTATGCCAATCCCCACGAGACTAGAAACGTTGTTAAAGAGTTGTTGACAGGTAAGTGGTAGATACTGACCATAGCACCTTTGATTCCATGGTCGTGTTTACAAAAAACATTGGTAAAAATACGGTCTTGGTCTTTAAGACCTCCGTATCTTCGAACGGGGATTTCAGCTGCGGTAGCTAATGAGCGACTGAGGGATTTGACGCGGGCTGGTCGAGGTATTCCTGATAAACCAAACACTGGTCACGCCGCAATAAACAAATTGAAAAAGTCCAACCCACTTGATACTGAGGACGCTGTCCTGAGCAACGCCGGGGACGACGATTTCAGCATTTTTTGGACCTCGTCGTCGCTGGTGTCGTTGGTGTCGGTGAGCCAACAACGGCGTTTCTCGGATGGGTTATTCTGGATTACATAATGTGCTTTCCAGCCAATCATGTCCCATCAATTTCGACAATTCACACACGCGTGAGCTTAGTCGCGTCGCGTCCAAACCACCTTGATGTGACATCCAGCGCTTAGCTCTTCAAAGCCTCAACGTGTGCTTGATAGAGAGTTTTACGGCAACATGATACTACACAAAGTAGCTCATCTACGTATCTGCAGAGCACGAATATCATGTACAGCCACAACTCTTCGTTCCCGCTTCCATTCCACGGATACTTCACATGAAGAATTTTTTCGACATACAACTTACCGCTTTTTACACCGGGAACAAGAAGAGCTATCTAGACGCTACCTTTCTTTTAATGTCGATGGGCTCAAGGCTGCAGCTGCCCGCGCAGGCGGCGCCACGTCGGTCGTGGCAATGCGCAAATTTACTGAAGGCGAATTCAACAAAGCCTTTCTGATGACTCTTGACAACGGAAAAGAGGTTGTTGGGAGATTACCCTTGCCCAAGGCAGGACCAAGTCAATTGGTGGTTGCTAACGAGGTCGCAACTATGGACTTCGCCAGAACTCACATGGATGTTCCCATTCCCAAAGTTTTGAGTTGGGAAGCCAATAGCGGACAAAACTCTGTCGAAAAGGATTACATGATTATGGAGAAGGCTGAAGGCGTAGAGCTTAACAGCGTTTGGGCCGGTTTGACCGAGAGACTGAGAAGAGAGTTGATCACAGAGCTGGTGAAGTTGGAGAAGAAATTTACCAAAACGGGGATTGAAGGTGGTTACGGAGGGCTTTACTATCGGAGAGACGCTGAGAAAGAGAAACTACAGCTGAGGAACATTTCTGTTGATGGGCAGAAGCTAGAGAAATTTGTCCTTGGGCCAGCCACTCAAACTTCGTTCTGGCGAGATGGTAAAACCGAAATGGATATCGAACGTGGACCATGTATGTTTTCTGCATGCCCGAATCTCGTCAATGCTAATTGGTGCTTTTTAGGGGACTCCGCGCTTTCTTATCTTCTCTCTGTTGCCTCGAGAGAACGAGCCTGGGTTTCTCATCATGCTGTCCACAACGAATATCCTACCCCGTTCGATCCGCCTACCGATAAACCAGAAGCTCATATAGCCTTGCTTGACAAGTTTACCGCTCTTGCTCCCTATCTAGTACCCCCCTCATCGTCCCACCTCAAACCCACTTTAGCGCATCGGGATCTCAATACCGGAAACATCTTCATTTGTGATCAAGAGCTGCAGAAAGGGAAGATCAAGTTGACTGCTATCATTGACTGGCAGCATACCATGATCCAGCCGTTCTACCTCGCCGCGAGAGCCATCCCATTCCTCGAATCACCGAACGTCTCTCAGCTCCCTTTCGATCTTACCAAAGTCGACTTCAATGCCCTCACCTCCGAACAACTCCAGCTCATCCAACCTCTTTTCGAGCAAATGAAATGGGCTGAGTTCTACAAAACAATGTCGCATGCCCTCAACCAACCTTACCACGACACCTACTTCGACAACACTCGAACATTACGCGTAAAACCTCTTCTCTATGCAGGAATGCCATTCCCCAAACACTATCATCCCTTTAGGGAGAGCCTTTTCGAGATCATCGACAAATGGGATCAGCTCACGTCGGGCTCGAGTTTACCTTGCCCAATATATTTCACTGAAGAAGAAATCTCGGCTCGTGAAAGTGGAAAGCAAATCTGGGAACAGTATGTCCGCACACTGGGTACAGTGGACGGGTTTATTGGCATGGGATGCAGAGAAGGAAAAGTCAAAGCAGAAAACTATGACGACGCTGTCAAGCGGAACAAAGAATTCATGGAGCTCTACGTCGAAGAGTTGAAGAAGGACGTTCCAGAGGAAGCAGAGAGTGCTGCAGATATCGTACCGACCTTTTGGGTCTATAGACCTTGGGAGAATGACCAGGAACCTGTTCCTGAGCTCGATTAATCGATGACTTTGCGTTATACTTCGTCAAAGCGTATAGGTGGTGCCGTTTCAAATAACCTTCTTTATAGCTAGGTGTACATCGGCGAATGTCCAAAGAGTATTAACATCAGAGGCTTACCAGACAGATCGCGTGACCTCCGTTGTCTCTCTTTCGCTTTTGTGATCAGGGATATCGGCCAACAATCGAAAGGTTTTTCATAGTATCTGGATCATATCAACCTTTCTCAATAACTACCACGACAGCATGCTCTCATTGATTGAAATCTTGCGAATTGTCAAAGTGTCAATCTTTGATAGTTTGCTGAGCGCAACACCTGTGCTTATCTCTCTTAACAAAGGTTCCTAGTCCAGAATCTGATGATAATATATCATCTTCTACGGCGTCTCAGCAAAGCGTTCTAGATCTACAAGGCACTAAAATTAGCAGCGGAGCGCTGATCGCACAGCAAGGAATCACTGATGATCACGGTGGCGTAATATGTAAGTGGTAGATCGACTTGTGGATAGAATTGATGAAGTTATGGATAGATGCACTGCAAAAAACGGTACAGCCGCTGGAGATGATTGTCGAGGTTATCGTTGCAACTATAAGGGGATCATGGGTAGAAGCGAGAGCACGACATAATTTATTGGGTAGGTATTACCCAGTTCATCAGCTTCTCTTCATGGACTCACTTTGACTTCAGAAGGTCCTGAAGATAGTACGAAATTGTTCAAAGGACCTTCTGGGATTTAGGCTTACTTTCGTATATATGGTGTCTCTCTCTTGCGGGTTGCACCTCTTATACAGACTACCATGTCTAAATCTCAGTTATCGACCAAAGGAGCTTCACAACCGTCCTCGAATAAAGACATAATGGTTGTTGAAACGTATGTTTCTCGTTCCCCGAAGCCATGTGGGCATCCAAAAACTGAATTTTACTTCCTCCCGATTCCACAACATCTGCGTTCCAACCCCGATCGACCGTTCACTTTCAGCTACGTTATTACAGCGCTTTACTCTCTATCAACCATGATAAGTAAATTGTTTTAATTTTATTCGCTTCGAGCTCAAATTGATGGTACTTGTAGTCGTCATGAATTTGTACTACTGCCAACCGCTGCTCAGTAGGACACCAACTTCTACATATTCACTCTGCCCTCCAAGCTCTCCGTAGTTCAAATAGCCAAATCTTTCAACGTTTCATATGAAAGAGTATCGGTGTACGGTTATTTCTTATGCTACCTAAGGTCTTTTACTAATACGAGGATAGAATACCTACTTTCACCCCAGCTGGGTGAGCAGGTTACAACGTTAAACTCGACGCATGCCATAACCGTCTTATCTTTGTACCAGTTATGCATGCGGTTTGTTTGTTCTGCTCCCACTTGCAGATATTCGTCGACGACGACAGTTCATCCTCACGTTGGTTTTAATTACCTTTTTGATCACAATTGGTCAGGCCCTCACGAAGGATATTCGCGTCTTCGAGGTGCTGTCATGCATCAGTGGCTTCACCAATGTTGCTGCCCAAATTATTATACCTATGGTTGCCGAAATCGCCCCGGCCAAACAGCGAGCTTTTGCACTATCAATAGTCTTTACCGGCATTATGTTTGGCGTTCTAGCCGCCCGTGTTTTGGCTGGGGTTATCGCAGAATATTTTGATTGGCGTCTTGTCTATTACACATATTTTACCCTTCAATCATTGACCTGTATTTGCCTTTACTTTATCATTCCAGATCACCCTGCCAAAATTTTGGATATTCCGCATTGGTACATCCATTGGTCTATGGCTAAACTTGCTTTTACAGAACCACTTGCTTTACAAGTTATTATCATCAATTTGGGAGCAGCCACTTGTTTTGCTTATTTTTGGGTCACGTTGACATTTTTACTGGGAGGATCTCCTTACTTCTATTCAACGTGAGCATTTCCCAGATCTTCTCAGAAAAATATTGAAGATGTAAATCTAGTCTTGATATTGGTTTATTTGGGCTGATAGGACTGGCAGGCGTCGGTGCTGCCCTGATTAGCGGCCGGATTTGCGACCAATTTCACCCATGGCACGCTCTTCTCATCGCCACCATTTTCCTTCTGCTGTTTCAAGCCGTACAAACAGCTGCTGGAGGAAGTGACCTTGCTGCACTCATCGTGGCCGCCATTGGGCTCGAGATTTTTCAACAAGTTCAGATCATCGGCCTGGCAATCTTGATATTAAGGTAGGTGCTAGTTATTGGAGAATAAATTCTCTGTTCTTCATCAATATCCCACATAGTATATCGCCATCAGCGGTCTCATGACTAAATGCCTTGTATATGATTTCAGTAGGTGGTTCATAATTATGGCATGGAAACTGATCTCATACAAGTTGAGGATTACTTTGGCATGATGGTTGGAACTGCTGCAGGCACAGAGATATTCGTTCGATCTGGAAGGCGTACTGCTGGTGGCTTTAGGATGGGGCTGTATGTCTTACAAATCTGTGTGCTTCTTTCGCGAGGGCCACATTGCAGTCGCCGCACATGGTTCGGATACGAAGGTGGCCTGAGTTACCGAAAGATAGCTGCTGCCGACTCTATCTCGAGCGATCAGAGTGTGGACGAAGGGAAGGTTGAGAATGGTCATTGATTCTGTATACAGAAACGGTGTTATTCGAGAAATTCATTTATATAATGTAGTAGTTTAATGGCATTGTTTGTTGATTTTCGCAATTAATCAAGGTGATAGTATCCAAAAAATGTAAGTAAAGAGCAGCAAGAATTTGCGAGCTCTCCGAAATATCATTATTGATAACCGCCAAAGCTAAAAATTTTAGAGCCATCGTCCATAATAAGCCGAACGGTCAATCTCCTTGAATGGTAGTTTAAATATGTGGAGAGTGAAAGGCGCAATTGATTTGATTAAGCAGCAGTGGCTGCGGGTAAGTACGTAGTAGATACAGCGTCGCACCCTTGAACCATAGTGGCTGGAGCGGGCCCAGATTGAATTGGATTGCAACCAGGAAGAGCGGGCAGGTCTTGAAAACGCGGCTTAAAAGCAGGCAAAGCAAAGAGAGAGAAAGAATACTTACATTGACCTTCAACGACCTCATCTACTTGGGGAGGTTGTGCGCATTGATTTATCTCATCATCCGAAAGTACGGTCAACTCGGAGCAAGCTTCCGGTGTCCCAAAGGCATCGAGACAATTATCCATGGCACGCTGCAGCGAGTCGCCTTCCCAACCAAACAAGTAGTCACCATGAAGACCATATCCCGTTCTTTTGCAAAATATGTGAGTCGCTGCTCTAGAGGAAGTGTACTATAACGTACGGATCCCCCATGCTTAGCACGAAGGGCTGGCTTCCGTCAGTAGGCCACATGTCATTGAATGCTCGGGTGTCCCAGTAGGTTTCGTAGAGGACAGTCGGCATTACGATGGGATGACTTGAAGGACAGGTGCCGTTTTGCCAAATAATTCCAAAGTTCGGGTCAACTTTACCTTGGAGATAAGCCATATGGCTCTACACGAGAGAGATTATGTTAGTAATCGAAGAGCGTATTCGTGGCAAAGCTCACGCGGTGATCAGGCGTATCGAGATTCTTCCCGTCCCAGCATCTGCGATGGCGTCAGTGATCTGCCGAGAGTCGCTAAAATAGACGTACGTAGGGAAGAAGATGTTCGCTCGAATGCCACCTTTGCAAGGCTTGTTCGGGAGAGAGATTGATTCCGCATCGCCCGCTCCGGGAGGATAGGGTCCCATATTGTCGCTTACTTGCCAGCATCTAAAGCTCAAAGCCCAGGATTCTACACTGTTAATGTCTGGTGCCTTCTTATCACGTATCATAGGGTTGCCACTGATCATTCTGAAGCCCTAAAAAATGTAATTCATGGAGAACTTCGGCAGAAAGTTCGACAAACTGACCTTGGGAAATGCTGTAACCTTCTGGAATGGAGGGTATCCTGCAATGTAATACACAGTCATACCGCCTCTAGTTCCTCCAACCATATGGTTTGCAATTTGAGGAACCTGAAGGAAAGATGAGAAGAATCGCCATTGAGGGTAGCTGGACTAACGAACACGAGTGAAGCTTCCATTAGGGTGCTTAAAGTACATGACAGCAGTCCAATAATTGGATTTATCCTCTTTGAATCTGCAGGTAGTACAGGTAGCAATTCCCGGGAGGTCGTTTTCTGGGTTCATTGTAAGGTTGAAACTTGGAAAAAGTCAATGACTTTAGTAATAGATCTAGATGAAAAGTACACTGACGCATTCTGTTCAAAAAGAGAATTCGTTAGTATCTAAATGGGACATATTCAACGTACTCGAAGACTTACTCCTCCGATAATCTGATGTACATGTGGAGAAACCTGTCCTGGCGTGATTAAGCTGAAGCTCCAGTCAGTTAAAGAAATTTCAAATTAATTTCGAGGCTCAAACATACGGATCGAACCGTTCGGTAACCAGCTGTGCACATCCAAAACGAATGGTGGCGCTTGTAGATCGAATTGTAAGGCCAAGGGCCAACAAGAGGAGAGAACGCATCGTTAAGCCAATGAAAGCCGAGTTCGAGCACTAGTTAAATATATGATATCACAGAGCATTCGGCGAAGCTTTGTACAGAAGCATATTTGCCTCTCAAGCCGATGGCCATAAAGAATCAAGAAGGCTGTACAGGTGCATAGATAAAGATGGTGTTTGGGCATGAACGTATGAAGAAGCAACCCGGTATGTCCAATCGTGTTGAAAAGAAGCGGGAGCCATTCCGAGAATGAGGAAAAACGTTTTCCAAGTAGATACCAAGCTTAAAGGGGAGTTACTGGCTGCTTCGTATTTTGCCGGGCACGAACTGGGGTCCAGGTTAATTTGTTGCGAAGATTTTGTCAACGTCTTGGCGACTCCGAGCTACTTGTGCGAGCGCCGAGGTCGAAAAAATTTGAATCTGACCGATGTCACATGACCACGTTATTGATCTCCGTTTCTCGACCATGCGGCGAAAATATTGTACGCCGCCTGCTGTCACACCCAATAGGTTTATCTATTCCATATCCATCCTCACCCTAGTAGAAGAGGAACGCTAGGAGTTATTCATAGGCTCTGAGAAGTAGATTCGGCTGTCTGACATCCAGCGGTCTGTCTTGGGTCTGCCACCCATGAGGATTATGGTGTCTCTTTGATGGCCCAAGGGATTGCCTTACCTCTCCGCTCACGATGGTGTTTTAGTAACAGAATGAGACCATGAGGAATGCATTTGGGCCTTGTTTTGTCAATTTCTACAAACTGCCCGTCATTTGTCGTAGCCAAGAACGCGATTAATCCTTGGAGGAGGACACCCTTGATTCGTTGAAATCAGAAGAAAGGCAAGACACGAGGTCATCCCTCGAACTAGTTGCAAGTGGTTCCGTTGAGAAAGAGGAATGGCTTCAATGATCAACTCTCCATCCGTAGCACGAACAACCTCGAGAATCAAAGGAGTGTGATTGAAGCGAGCGTATTAGTACTAAGATGCTTCAGAGTAATGTAAATGTCTTCACAAAGCAGCAAACGTAAGCTCGAAAGAATAACGACGGACACAAACCAGATGCACTTACCACAGCCTGAGCCGCTGTGTATCTCTCCAACACTGTAGTCGGATCTGGAATCAAATAGAAGTTGTCGTTGAAAAGGATAATAGTTGTCGAAACGGTCGTTCCATCGTCCTGCACAAGCTGAGCTGTAACACTTCCCGTCCCAAGATCGTGAGTCCAAATGGCAGACTCAATGTCGTAGCCAGAAAATACAGGGTCGTTATTAGGTTGTGCTTTGGCACCTGGGTCTGTGGCTGCAGAGTCGCCAAGGATAGCGTTGATGGTGCCCGCGACAAGGATGTTCCTGTTGACGGCGATTAGAGCTGCGACGTAGGGACTCTCAGTAGTAGCGGTCTGACGAAAATGATTAGTTGATGTAAAGATAGTAAGAATTCTGCCGCCAAGACACGCACCGAGCGGTGGAGAAGCTTTCCAGTGGAAGTGAAGATGCCGGCGCCGAGAAGAGTCGGAGCAAGGGTGTAGCTGCAGAGATCTTTTGTTAGATAGGCCAGTTATCGCTGACGCTTAGAATAGTGCTTACAATCCCCTGACGGTCCCATCACTGAGGTAGCCTAGATTACTAGTTCCATCATCTGACCTCACCAGAATTTGACCGCCAGTGCTAGAAAAGATAGGTCAGCCAATTTTTTCTTCCGTGAATAAGAGCTATTTACGGGATAGATGATGGTACGCCACGTCTGGCGCCTATAATACTCGGTCATTGACTGATTACGCACCACATCTGAGAGTTTAGTCACTGTCAACACGAGAGGACAACCACCTCCTCACGGGAGGAAAGGGAGAGAGACCTGCGGCTAAACGCTCAGCATTTGTCTTCAAGGTTTCGGAAACTTCGATTCCAGAAGAACGAGAGAATTCAGTCGTAGGTTTGGCTGACGCGGTGCAAACCCAGAGAAGAGAGAAGGACCATGCGAGAAGGGATAGTCTAGCAAACATTGCTCAAGGTCAAAGAGTGTGGATTTGAGTTGGAAGGTGGGGCGGGAGAAGACTACTTCCATCTTGAACGGAATATGAAGCCCTTAAGTATCAGAAACCCTGCAGGACCAGGAACGAACTGACATGACAAGGCGCCCTAAATTATGCTGCAAGAACATAACTTAAAAGGACGCGGGTTAGAAACCGTGGTGAATAAATTTACGCTCACATCCACACTTAACCATAAGTACATTTCTCTTTCGAGCATATCGACAAAATTTTGTTTCAGCAGTGTTGCAGTTTGGAAAAAGAACATGTACGCAACATGTACGCCTTCAACCCATGCCGAGTGTTGTTCGTGAATGGCACATTCATTTAAATTATTGTCCCACGCCATGTTTTGAGAAGCACACCCAAGAGAAGTTTTGAGTTCTGAGTCTTCTGACATTGCCTGAGAGAAGATCTGCCTATATACCTTGTACCTCGCGATTACGAGTGAACACACTTGGGATGACCCAACAGCCTTAGCCTGAGCGCTTATGACATAGCTTCATAGCCCCTGAAGGCGCCTCAAGCTGCCTGACGTCATACCACGACTCCCAACAACCTCTTCCAGCGTCGTCACACCAACTCATTGCTCTGCTCTTATACCCTCGATAAAGAACTTTTGGGCATGCAGCTTAGTCTCAGCCTTCTCAAATATCGAAATGAACGACCCAGGTCTCGGAGATTCCATACAACAGACAGAAAACCAGGTGGAAGGAAAACTGAAACCACAGCATGGGAGGGGCAGCCACAGTCAAAGTAGCGGGAGGATTCAACAACATGATCAGTCCCATCTCGGTTTTATTCCAGCGCCACTGAGACGGCGGAAACAGCGGCAAAGCTCAGCCAAGAGGCGTGAAGCACGTTGGGCAGATGGCGCCAAGTCTCATAATCTTTACCAACCTGCGTACGAGGATTCTCGTCTTATCACATATTGCTCTAATATTCTTCTCTACAGTATGTGGTGGTTCTTCTCGACCGCATTTCCGCTGTTTTGCGGCTCTTTTGGGCCAATCGCAAACCTTTTCTCAGTCTGTGCGTTGGTCAGCAGCTGGAGAATAGAGGACCAGGCGGGCAAGAGAATATTAGATCCGCATTGGCTTCTAGCTCTGAACGCTTGCTCATTGGGTTTCGCAATAATTGCGAACCTCGTCCTACTCTTCAATTTCGCTCGCCGAATTCGATACGCTATCGCCCAACCCATCACGATAACTTTATGGTACATCTCCGCCATACTCCTCCTCATACCGATAGGACTTCTCTCGAAGAATCCTCGTATATCCTCACCCAGCTCTTCCTTATCAACACCTGTCGCATTTAGTCAGTCGTACTACTATGGCCTTATTTCAGCTGTCCTCTATTCTGTTCTCTCCACGATGTTGTTTCTCTCGACATTGGGTTCCTCGTCGTTCATCCGCGCCTACCCGCCTTCGTTCTCGACTCTCACCCATCCACAGCGAACACTCATGCTCCAGACAACGTCTTTCACATTCTACATTGGCATCGCCGCGTTGATCTTTTCTCACATCGAGAAATGGGACTACACGGATACCTTATATTGGGCGGACTACACCCTGTTGACTATTGGCTTGGGTACCGACTTTCCTTTACATACGACACTGGGAAGGATGCTACTTATTCCCTTCGCCATTGGTGGGATTACGATGATCGGTCTGATCGTGAGCAGTGTGAGGCAGCTGGTGCTGGATCGAGCCAAGACAAAGGTTCTTCGAAGATTCCTGACAAAGAAAAGGGAGAAATGGGGCGACGAGCTAAAAGAGCGACATCGGTTGCAAATGTTGGAGAATGGGGGCATCTCAGACTCCGAGGAGAGTGACGGTCGTAGCCACAGGATTCATGAAAAATGGAAGTGGTTCCGACAATCCATTCGTT
Organism: Crepidotus variabilis; assembly: GCA_015657495.1. Classification (NCBI taxonomy): domain Eukaryota; kingdom Fungi; phylum Basidiomycota; class Agaricomycetes; order Agaricales; family Crepidotaceae; genus Crepidotus; species Crepidotus variabilis. Next base: position 34,841 of record MU157924.1, read on the forward strand.
TCCTGAAGAAAGAAGAACGTCGCATCGCGAAAGATATTCGCAAGCATGTGCAGAGCGATCGCCTGTGTGGTCGGCCAGCATGGCATAGGATGGAATTTGAATTGATGAGGTTCATCGAAAAGAGTGCCGAGACTACGGAACACTACTTTGCTCTGGGCATGTCTTTCATGGTGATTATGATAGTATGGACAATTGGCGCCTTGATATTCTGGAGGGCTGAACGTGTATGTTCGCTTCTTTCGGCTTTCGTATCAGCTAATATATCTTAATCCTTAGGAAGCACAAGGTTGGACATACGTCGACACTTTCTACTTTACGTACACAAGTTTGCTTACCATCGGTTACGGCGACTTCTACCCATCCACTTCCGCTGGCCGACCTTTCTTCGTCGTTTGGAGTTTGATATCAGTGCCGGCTATGACAGTCCTGATCTCTAATATGGGAGATACAGTGGTAACTTGGGTACGAGAGGGTACGGTTCGAGTCAGTAGGTGGACCATCCTGCCAGAAAGGAAGGATGAGGCGGTGGAGATCTTTACAGGAGACGAAGAGAAGTCGATGCATGATTCCCTAAAAGAAGATTCATCAGGCAGTAACTTGGCAGCTGAGATCGCAAGGGAGATATCAGTACTTGCAAAGGATCTCAACGAGAAACCGACAAAGAAGTACAAGTGGGACGAATGGGAGAGATGGTTGAAGATGCTTGGCAAGATTGATGATGAGAGTCGACGGTACTACCACCAGCACGGACGAGATCTCGATCGTGATCGGCGAGGAGCCGATCGAGAGGATGAGAAACGGGCGCCTGTCAATGGTGATTTGATGGAGAGGCCCAAGAAGGAGTTAGATCAATCAGTTTCGACGTCACATCATCTTTCAAATTCTACTCCCACCACAGACGACTGGGAGTGGACCTGGTTGGGCGACGAGGGGCCTTTGTTTAGTCGCATGACAGAGACAGAGTGGATTATTGACGAGCTATGTATACGTCTGGAAGAAGTTTTGGAGGAACGCATTTATCAGGCAAAAGAGGGGAGTGCCAGGGAGAGATAACGAAGAACGCGTGCGGTCACAGCACGTGACATTATGCGGACGTGCGTCAGGGGCTATTTTATTTCTGATCCATCCGAGGATGGTACATAGGGCGTGGCGAATACACCTTTTGCCCTATTTTAACTGTTTTACAATAACATTGGTACCTTCATAGACTCTTGATAGCTCGTACTAGACTGAAATGTGTATTCGACCAAAGCGTTAAGCCGCTGGGGCAGTATTAGTTGGGCGGCTAAATTGATTAGTAATAGTATAGTCATTCGAAACACGCACTTTTCTCACTGAATATCGTAATCATTGTGAAGACTACCTTGGAGGCTTTGCTGAGGAATCTTCCTCCTAATATGACGCTGGTGGGGTTCACCTTCTCTTGTCACTGGCATTTCCAAACGTATCAGTCATCATCGTCAAATTAGTAATATTCTTGAACTTAAGCATGGCCATGAGAAGAGAGACTGGGGCAATTTACAGAATATATAAGAGCTCGAGGACTCAAACATCCATATTGTTTCTACAAGACAATTCCACCAGTGTTCCTCTTAAACCCTACTATCTTCTACTCCACGACATGGTTCTCAAATTATACGGTGTTGCCGGTTGGGGCAGTACAAATCGTATACTCGTTATTTTACGCGAGAAAGGCGTTCCGTACGAGCTACACGAAGTTGATACTAAGAACAAAGAGCACAAATCTGCTGCTTTCCGAGAGAAACAGCCTTTTGGGCTCACGCCCTATCTCGTGAGTAAAAATTTGATTCGAAAACTTGGCTTGAGCAGTAACCAAAAGCTATTTAGGATGACGATGGCTTTATCCTCTACGAAAGTCGAGCAATTAGCTATTATATCGCGGCCAAGTATGCCAACCAAGGCACTCAAGGCCTGATCCCAACGGATCTCAAAGCCAACGCGCTTTTTCAACAGGCGCTATCAAACGAGTTATGCAACTTTGACTCGTTCGCACGCCCTCTTATTCTTGGAGTACTATACCAGCCCCAAGGGGTAGAGGTTGATCATCAAGCAGTTGATAAAATGATCTCCGCCCTTGACGAACAACTGGATGTCTATGACAAGATTTTAAGCAAGCAAAGATATCTCGCTGGAAACGTAAGTCACCTTTGCCTTTCTATTTTATTTTCCATCGGAGGAATGAACGCTTAACCTTTTGTGTTTTGTGATATTCTAGGAATTGACTCTCGCGGATCTTTTCCACTTGACATCAGGCGCTGTGCTACCCATTTGCGGCTATCATGGTTTGAAGACAAAGCCGAACGTTGCGAGGTGATTAAGATTTTAATTTGGGAATTTGATATAGGCTTATTTGTTCTCCAGATGGTGGAACGAGATATCTTCCAGGCCATCCTGGCAGGCAACGAAATGACCGAACGTGTTATGAAGTCAAGGCGCAGAATTTTTCAATCCTTCACGAGCGTTCAGGAGTATCTTTCGCGACGTTGTAGACATGGTTCAAAATATCAATGTTTTTGGAACCTGTATTATATTCAAGTCCTTAAGTCCGATCGTTGTATGCAAGTATCGTTGCGACCTCCAGATTGGGTAACCATCTGCGAAGCATAGAAGTTACGCGTGCCAGGCTTCCTTTTCCGCTACCACTGCTGCTGTTCAGAGTAGCTTTGGTTTCTTTGCTCTTCCATCTATCCATTCGGCGTATGAGGCCGATAGCTTCTAAACAGTTACAGTATCAATGGCGTCCGTGCCTAGCCCAGAAGTGCTCAAGAGAAGTGTGGATATGATCGCGTATAAACGGCCATCCGAGGCTCGCTTGCAAGCACTATTAATGTCTCCGGAAATAAGATACCCAGGACCTCTGTATGTGCTCTCAGTCGAGGGAAGCAGGAATGTGTACTGTTTATTTCGATCTGTCGTTCGTAGCCGAATTTTATTAGTTCAAGTTCTTACTTCTGCGTTCATGGTCGCTGCTTCTCCTGTACATTCCGCTAAATTTCAACTTCTTACCTAACTAGCTGTAATCTTTTGCCTCCAAAAGGCGACGGTACGACCAGGAGCAGGAGCAATAAGAGCAAGCGAACACTCGCATATCTAATCTGATGTGATTAATCTATCTGTGTATCAGATAATCTTAGATCATCGTCATTGTCTCTGCGCCGACTCATCTCTTTCGCTCTCCGTTGCTCAAGTTGAAGTGGCTTCGACCCGTAAAGTCATTGGTTTATAATGGCCGAGATGAAGTTCAAATTTCAACAACCTCTATACATTCTAAAGCGACAAAAATATCCACCTCGGTGGTCATCGCGAATATGGCATCCATTAATACCAGAACTTCAATAGCAGGGTCACGGCACGATGGACGCAGCAATGATCATATCGACAAACTCGAAAAAAATGTTCAAACGAGCAGTGAAGAAGCCAAAACCAACCTAGAAGGTACTAACCACCAATTGGCGCTGGGTCTCAAACCAAAAAGAAGGGGTTTTTTTCGGTTGGATAAGGAATACGCCAACGCAGTGCGCTTGGACGCAGAGGAAGTGGATTATAGCGAAGCAGAGGAAGTACGTGCTCCAGTTGTATGGCTTCATCTCGCATGTTGATATCTTTCTGCCAGAGAAAAGTGTGCAGGAAAATCGACTTGACTGTGCTTCCTCTTATTATTTGCAGGTTCTCTCAGCGTCTTCCTGCCACTGGTCCCTTTATTGACTTGTTGGATGTAGTTATGTTTGTAAGTACGTTTGAATCAAGCAAAAGGGCTGTCTAACTGATCCTGGTGCTTCAGTCAGCCAGTTTGGTACGTTTATCGCATTTCTTCAGCAGTTCAGCCGACTTACACTCTATTTCACTACGTAGATCGGGTTAACATGTAAGCCGGCAATAAATTCGAATCTAGTATCAGTCGCACTGAATAGCAAACAGCGGGAATGCACATCTCATCGACGACTTCAACAAAAATTTCGGAATTACGAATAATCAAAAGTGGTTACTTGCCCTCAGTATTTTTTATGTTGGATATGGTACGCACTAATAGATGTCGAAAGAATCGCATCACCGACTCTGACCCGTTGTCGTTCAACAGGACTGCTCGAGATGCCAGCAAATGGTGAATTTCATGTGTTCGACTGCTTCCATGCAGCTCCCTGACTTTCCCCAGTTTTGCTCAGAAACATTGGGGCTAAACGCTTGTCAGTATTCCTCGTGGATGAAATTGAGCTCCGACTGATTGCTCCAAAACAGCTTTTTTATATCTCTGGTTTTCTGGGGTCTATCGTCACTCTCGGTTGTGTATGCGAAGGGCTACGGCGGTCTCATTATACTACGGTATGGGCCTTATCATTGGGCCTGTTTTAAGCTCATATAAAATGGAAGAGTTTTCTTGGGAATCGGAGAAGCCGGATTTCATGCTGGCATGATATTTTATCTGTCGTTTTGGTACAGGAGGTCTGTGTCCTTCATATTTTGCTACAGTTTCTGGACTAAATTAGTCTTGAATAGGCACGAAATTGCCATGAGAATAGGGTACAGTGGCTTTCTCATTACTGGCGTTTGTCTTAACTAATTCTCACTATTTGTCAAGAATGGTTCTGAATGGAACAGTCCCAGGTGCGATTGGAGGTGTTCTAGCTTTCGGACTCGTCAGGGCGCACACGAAGGATTTTGTTGGGTAAATTCTCAAGAAACCTACAATTGTAAGACAATTCTCATCATGTTTTTCAGATGGCAATCTCTTTTTCTCGTAAGTACTACAAGACATAACTCAACGTTGAATATCCGACATTCCGCTCTTAGATCGAATCCATTCCGACCATATTCATGGGCTTCATGATACTATTCTTTCTCCCGGACTTTCCTTTCTCTGCAACGTTCCTGAATCCCAGAGAGAGAGCGATCGCCCAAGCAAGGTTAAATCGCGATCAAAGACCTCAGCCTCATGGAGGGATCAGTGGATGGGAAGGGTTCAAAGCCGTAGTCAAGGATCTAAACTCGTGGATGTTCATGATAACGCATGCCAGTTGTAAGCCCACTTCATTCAGTCATAAGGCTATCATCTGATAGATTTCCCACTACTCAGTCAATATTGGAGTATCGACCATATCATATTTCTTGCCCACAGTAAACTCTTCGTTTTATCCGAGTTCTTCGTTTTTCGTTCTGAGAAACTTCATTTTAGATAATTAAAGAGCTCGGCTTTTCGTCCCTTCATGCGCAAGGCCTATCTGCCACGCCTCATCTCGCGGGATATGTCATGGTTCTCTTTCAAGCCTGGCATAGTGATCGTACAAGAGAACGCGGCTGGCATGTCATGGCCTCTAGTGCTAGCGCTGTGGTGGGTTATGTGATTCTGGCTACCTGCTCGCAGAAAAGTGTTGGGGCCTCGTTTTTCGCCTTGTTTCTTGTAGTTGGTGGCAATTTCAGCCTATTCCCACTCGTGCTGTAGGTTCTCAGCGATGCGCTGATCGATGTCGATTGCTCATGAGAGATTTACGATCAGGGGATGGGCTACAAACGCTCTGGCACCTACATCAAAACGCGGTGTTGGTTTAGCCTTTATCATTTCGATTTCGAATTGCATCTTAGTGTGAGTTACCCGTGGCAGCTCAACAAATATTCAGAAGCCGCTAATTGCTTTTTGAATAGTGCCTCACCGGAGATTTACTTTGATCCTGGGGACAGATATCGGAAAGCTCATGCGATATGCGCAGGGTACGTACCTATCATTGAATGGAATTCAGCACAGTGTTAGTAAAATCAAATTCCAGACTACTGTTCTTGACCTTCTGCATGGCATTTTTACTAAAATTGCGTCTCCGGTCTCTCAACAAGAGGAACAAAATGAGACTGGAAGCATTGCCAACCATGAAAAATGAAGCACTCGGCAAGGAAATATGGGATACTGATCCTAGATATGTATTCATGACCTGATGTACTCCAACTTGCGAGATGAAGGTCTACCATCCATGCGTGTATTATGATTGTACATCTATGCGAGATAGTCTATAACATGAACCCAAAACAGAGAGATATTAAAGAACGGTAATGGTTGTGAAAAAACGTAATTGACAGTTAGGCGAGTTCCTCTTTCTCGCCTTTCCTTGCTAGTTGTATGTCTGTCAAAGTGATAGAAGAGCGGTCACACATGCCCCGGAAGATCCCGTCAGGGATGGTATAAAGGTTGGAGGGGGTATCGAATTCCTAAGAGTTGTTTAATATTTAGTCACATTAAATAGAGAAGAAACATACCGCGACTTGACCAGCATCCAGTACGCAGATGCGATCATACGATATGATAGTTCGAAGACGATCTAATCACAAGAATCAGAAGACCAGCAACACAGAAACCAGCACCGAACTTACGAGCAATGCATAACACGGTCCTATCATAGAATTCGTGAGCAATCGTTTCTTGAATCTTGGAATCCGTTTCGTAATCGACGGAAGCTGCATTCCGAGTTAGTCGAAGAAATTAGGACCGAAAAGTGAAAGCCAACCTGTTGCTTCATCTAAAATAATGACCCTCGAATTCTTGACAAGGGCTCGCGCCAAAGAGACGAGTGACCTTTGGCCAACTGAAAGATTGTTCCCCTCGTCTTCAATGATCATATCTAAGGTGAACTTTCGAACACCTTGTTGAGGGTGATCAGCAGTAGGGGTGCTGGTACCAGTGGTTTGCTCTGGGTCTGGTGTGTCGAAAGGTGTTGAACCAACGAGATATACGCGTTTGAGGGCGTCCCAGAGAGATGCGTCGTCATGCACACCAAACGGATCGAGGTTAGTACGAAGAGTGCCAGAGAACAGTAGCGGGTCTTGAGGGATGATCGCCAGCGCTTTACGAAGATCAGCCAAGCCGATGGTAGAGATATCAACTCCATCCAAGACGATCGATCCGGAGGATATTTCGACCATGCGGAAGAGCGCTAAGAGCAAAATTAGTACCGTTTGCTGAGATTAAGGCCTGCAGGAAATCAGTTACCAGTCATGATAGAGCTTTTCCCTGCGCCAGTCCTTCCCACAATACCAATCTTCTCTCCTGCTGCCACATCCATAGATATCCCTTTCAAAACTGCCGGCAACCCTGGTCGATAGCTAAGGACAATATCCTTAAGTTCAACGTGCCCTTCAGCAGGCCATGTAGGAGCAGGCTTTTTCTCAGGAATTTCGTATGCTGCCTCGTGTTCAACTTCGCTTGTATAATAGACAATACGTTCGACACTGTTCATATTATTTTCGACTTCAGCAGATTGTCGGACCATCCATCCGAATCTGGGGTATAATTAGACATATAAAGGAAGGGTTCAAAAACCGAACTCACGCTTGCTGAACGCTGAGGATGTAGGAGAGGACGACACCAGTTTGAGATGGTGAGATGGTGAATCGGGTTCCGACTGTTAGCATTGCAACAATGAAGGTTAACAGTCCTCCCAAAAAGTCAAGTCGAATTCCAAGCCAGCGCTGTAATGATGTGAGTGAGTAATGTATACGATCAGAGGCGCCAAATTTCCACACCTGATTGGTGACTGTCATCCAGTACGCCCGATTCTCAATATCCATGAACTTTTCATTGTCCCTCAAGAACCTCTCCGATTCACCGTAAGCGCGGATTGTTGTTAGACCAGAGAGACTCTCTGAAAAATGCGAATAAAGAGAAGAGCGAAGAATGGCGTCCAAGCGTTTCAGTTCACGAGCACTGGCACGATAGAAAGCCGCCGCGTAATAGTACACAATGAGGATCGAAAACACGCCGATGAGGAACCATGGAAGGACGATGGAAATGAGGACAATGGCACCAATAATGGAGGTCATCGTATTGGTAAACATACGAAGCGATTCTGTAAATGGCGATCAGATTTCTAATAGAGACAATAACGTGAGATTCCAAACCTCCAAGCATGTTGTCAATATTGTCAATGTCCTTCGAAAAGCGATTCATGATGCGGCCCAGGGGTGTGGTGTCGAAAAATGACATCGGAGCATGCAGTACATGAGTGATGGCGTTCCGGTGCAATTTTTGAGACGAGAAATAGGTAAATAAAGCGAAGCAAGCACCGACAAAGAAAGTGGCGAATGCTTGACCGACTCCGAGACCAGCGTAGATGCCCATCTAAAGATAAGGTCAGTAGCTATTCGATTAAAGTGGGGCGTAGACAAACGTAAAAGCCTTGAGGTTGATGGAATGTATCTTGCTGCCACCAAACCAGCCAGTACGATCCGATGAGCATGGAAGCTTGCATTGACAACGCGGCAATAATGAGGAGAGGGAGGACGAATTCTCCTCTCGCTGCTTTAAGGTATGCTTTGTAGACGTCCCAAGATACTGCACCGGTGTTTCGTTCTTCTGCCTGCATCATCGTTTTCACCAGGGCTACCTCTGGTTGCTTCTTATCTTCTTTAGTCTCCTCGACTACCTCACCCTCGGCTGTCTTCGCGTCATCCTGGCTCTCATCCTCGTCTTTTGCTCCGAATTCGGTGACGAACTTGGAGAAGTTGTTGCCTTTCTCCATCAGTTCCTTGTATGTTCCGCCTTCTACGACCCGCCCTCCATCCACAACGTATACATAGTCGACATTCTTCAAGAAGTGCAGAGCATGAGTAACGAGGACTCTCGTCTTGCCCTTCAATACATCTTTGAAAACGTTCCAGAAGACCTCCTTGCCTACGTGGGCGTCCAAAGCCGATAGAGGGTCATCGAAAATCTGGATTTCCGTGTCGCAGTAAATCGCTCGGCAGATGTTGAGACGTTGCTTTTGCCCACCAGAGAGCGAGATGCCCTTCTCGCCGACCTCGGTCAAATCGGCGTTGGGGAGCATGGCGAGATCGGGCATTAGACAAGAATCGCGAACAGCCTTCCAATATCGTTCTTCTTCGAAAGGTCGTCCGAAACAAACATTGTCGCGGATTGTTGCATTCTATGACATATCGTTAGTACTTCAGAGGTATCACCTGGGAAACAACATACCTGAATCCAAGCACTTTGTGGGCAATAAGCGACACTACCTCCAAATGCGATCTTGCCTTCCTTCTTTCGCATCTCTCCGATCAATCCCTGCAAAAGACTGCTCTTCCCACTCCCAACGGCGCCTACGATAGCAACAAGCTGTCCCCTTGGGATAACCAAGTTGATGTCGCGAACCTCAAAGACATTATCCGCTTCACCTTTCGCTTTCTGATCCGCTTCGGCCTTTTTAGCGGCCAAGGCCTCTTTGGTAGGCTTGGCGGGACGAGGGCCGGATTTTTTCTTCGACGCCTTGGTTTCTGCCTCAGGCGGAGGTGCATCCCATGTGAAGGAGGCACCCTGGACTTCAATTGCGTTATCTAGTTGTTCATCAATGATGATAGTATCTTCCAATAATTCAGCCTCGAAAACGCCTCGAAGACGTTCAACGGCGTTCTGAGCATCTGCGATGGCGCTGAGAGAAACGGCTGCAAGATCCACAGATTAGTATTTCGGTCGGATAAGAATGAGATGAACGCACGCAAAAACATTAACGGCATCCTCAGAAGATTGAACAGCGTCAAAGAACTGAAAATGATGGCAGGTTGAAGAGGATGTCCAGTCACAGAATAGATAATAAAGGCAACAACGGATGCGATAATCGGCATGCTCATGGCGACCGCATTATTGGCTGAGCGGATGAGAAGCAGCGACCGAATGTAGCTATTATAAAGGATGAGACCTCAGCACATTAAGTCATGAAGAGAAACTGACCTAGTCTCAGACTTGCGATAACCTGCCAATCTGTCCAGGTACGGTACTTCCCAAGCAAAAAACTTGATGACCTTCATCCCGCCAAATAGTTCCTGAAGCAGTTTTACTCGCTTATCTGTCCATTGCATAGCTTTCGCGCGAAGCTTGAACATCGTCTTCATCACATAAGTCTGGAGCGGAGTGCCAAGGACGAATACGGCAAAACCTGCCAGTGCAGACGGTCCCAAGTTGACAATCAAAAGTGCAAGGCATATTCCCAGCTGAATGGGAGCCGTCCAGGACATATGGAAGAAGCCAGCGCAAAAATCGATGCGAGATACGTCGGTAGAGATGTGATTGACAAGCTTTCCGTTTGGCAGAGTCGATCGAGCACGAGCCGTCAGCCTAAGCGAGCGATTGTAGATGGCTGTGATTAGTCCCCCTCGAATTAGGACGCCGGTCGAAGCAGCTCGGTAGAAGAAGATATTCGTGCAAATGGATGAGACGATCTGCAAGATAAACAACGCGAATGCGAGGCCAACACCTCGGCCAATTCCAGGAGTTGGTAGACCCGCTTTATGGTTGGCATAGGACTCTCCGGCGAAATTGATGATTGCCTAGGAGGGAGAAATCAGAAATAATCTCAAAGACAATGCAATGCTGCATACCTTTACAACAAGGGGACTGGTAACTTGAGCTGTATCACCCACAACCTTTAACGCGCCACCGGACCAAAACCACCATTTGACACTATCGTCCATCGCCTTGACTAGGCTGGCCTTCCGTTTGCCGGTCTTCTCTCGCCACTCTTTCTCTTTTCCTGCTCGCTTGCCTTGGATGGACCACCAGAGTCCCTTTAGACCCGGTTTAACCTCGCCATTCGTGAGCTTCTCGTTGTATTCGGCAGCGGCCTTGACTCGTCTGTCCCATGACTCGTTAATTTTCCGAGCGATTACTTTCGCACTTCGATCCTCTTGGAGAGCCCAAAGGTCCGGAGCTTCGAGCGGTCTAGCGTACCCTAAGCTCAGTAATGGTGTAACCCACTGGAAGGTTAAGAGACTGAAGAAGTTAGCCGTCGCTTCAGGAATGAGTTTGGCATCGTCTAATGACGCAGGGGGAGGCGGTGGCGGTTTTCTCTTGGGCCAAAACCTTGACCTAGTGTACATCAGCGAAGGAACCAATTTTTATAAAGTTTCGACGTACGATTTTTTCTGCTGCACACCTTTTTCGGTATCAACTACCTCTGCAGAAATTGACTCTTTCTCGTCCACGTCGAGTGAGTCCCTTTTCTCGTTGGAATGGGACATGATATACCAACAATGGCCACGAGTACAAAAGAAGAGGTGAAATCGAAAACATGGATGCCGTCCATATTTAAAGGACTCATGAACATGATCACGGCTCTCAATCAAATTCGATGTGAAATCCTGATGACGAACCTGCGGGAACTTCGCCGTGCTCTAATTTTAGATTCTCGTTTATTTTACGGCCTTGACTCGGAGGCTGGCGAAACCCAAAGCAAAAATACAATATTCAAGCATTGTAGTAGAATTACAGCGCAAACACTACGTTTTTCTTTCTTTTCCTACTGAACTGTGCTACGAGCACTCAAAAAGCCGATAGACATTCGGGGCTACAACCCTAATGAATGCCGTGAAACTTTCTCAGCTGGTCGCGTTCCTTGTGCCCTAACGCGTTCCTGACAAGAAGGGTGTGGGTTAAGCCAATTAAGCAGCTTAAGCTTACAACGATGTCATCATGCACACGATGCTTGATTACATCCACCGGAACAAATACCGAAATGATCTCTTCAACTCAAATCCATATTCCTCGATTTAAACAGGTCGTATGATCCTGGACTTCTTGATTTCTGATAAATAACAGGCAGTATTGGGGAGTCGAAACATGCGTTTACTTGGATTTGAAGGAGTCTTCGCGGATCTTCGGCAATTTCGCCACTGAGTTTGACTGTCGGTCCCTAAAATTTGCCAACCACAGGTGTTTTCTTGGTAATGGTACGATCGATCTGATGCAAAAACAATGCTGGAAATAGTTCTCTCGAAGAGAAAGCTTAAAACTTTGAGTCCAACTTTGTCAATGCGTCATTACTATTTGGGTGGTTGAACTGATTTTTGAATTTGATTGAATCGAGATGACTCAGCCACCTCAAAGCCATGGCACGGCGTGATGCTGCGCGTCAAGATGTCCAATTTTAGCAAACTACAATTACGATGCAACATTACGCCAAGCCAGAGGGCCACGTAAGTAAACGCCAACCAATCAGATTCATACGGATTCTTAGAAATCCTTAGCGGCCAGCCAATCAATTATTGCTCCACTGTGGTTAGTAAAAACGGTGCATATCACCGGGACTTTGGCAGTCAAAGCGTACCGGGTAGTTTCCGGTGCTTCCTACTAGTTTGATGCGACGGTGCATGACACCGTCTTTGATGATCAGGATTCCGGTGATATACACCGTAAAGTACCCAGTGTAAATGACCGTATTCCGACCAGTGTTAAACACTGTTTCGTTGCTGGTGATTATCATGGCTTTTTTGACTTGCTATATGACTGTGTATGGCCGAAAATCTTATTTATTTCTATCTACTGGTACAACATAAATCTATCATAGTTTAATTACAGGTACTAGTTTATTCTTAGTCCCTTGCCAACAAAAAGGCTGGCCTGAGAGGGTTGGCACCTGAGAATACATTTGTGTTGGAGAGAGATCAAGAAGGGGGGAAATCAACTCATCTTAGATCAAATTCCTTCGTGACAGCCTGATTCCGTCTTGACACTCGCGCGACACTGTGAGTTGATGTTTGAAGTCGAAAGGGAAAAAGAGAGCCCACCGGCGCACCACCAGCGGGTTGTCGTCAAGAGGGCAAGGAGGTCCGGGAAAGAAGGGGGAGGTGGTGAAGTGCATCATAGTATCGCGTTACGATACTATGATGCGGCAGTAAAACAGAGGCCATTGAGAGAGGGGACGGCGGATGAGTAGATGTGGAGGGAACGCGGGGGGAAGGTGGTAGGTTGAGGAAACCAACCGTGGGATGAATTGACGTCAAGTTATTTTTAGCCAGGCGAAGGTCGAACTTGGAGAAATCAAGCGCGCGACTACTCGGTTGTGCGATTGGTGCTTGTAGTTTTGTAAATTGCAAAGTTGAAGACTAAGTAACCAAAAATATAATAGCTTGCAGTGTAGAACTAGAAATTTTCTTGACTAATTTCCATTTTCTACACAAAACAGTGGGGCCAATTGAACGAGTTCAATTTAGATGAATGCGCGTTATGACAGCAACTGCTTCGGCGCTTAATTCCAACTTGATCATCATCAATAATATTGAATTAATCTACCACATTTTAACGATTCACAAATGAAGCTGTTTTTTCCTAGATGTACAAGCCTACACTGAGGTCTGTTTTTGCGGAATTTAGACTTCATATTTCTCAGTAATACATATTCATGTGTCTAACGGTAAGTGTGGCTAGACAGCAAAAAACTACGATTTTGAGAACATGCCCCTGAGAGCACACCCCGGTCATAACACAGGGAATAATTGCTGATAGACCACCAGTGAATGTCAATGTTGAGGACCCGGTGCCAAACACTGCATGGCACCCTGTGGTATTCACCGCTTTTGCTCGCGGTGCATTACCCTGCAATCTTAGCGGTCAAAAACACTGCGATCTCACGGTGATTGATCGAACGGTGTATATTACCGCCGAAAAGTGATATTCACCGGTTACACGGTGTCATGCACCGTTTTCACTATCCACAGTGGCTCTCCAATACTGAGTACTATTGATGCGCAATAAAAACGCAGTCAACAAATGGCTTTAGCGGTACTTCGGATCCACCAAAAAAGATGATTGGTCAGCTTTGCAGGCTGGCCACTTTGGAGAAACGGGCGGACATGATGACGATGGACTATAATAAGCAACAGCGCAGAGTAAGTACGCGAAAGAGAGACTTTATAGCAAAAGGCAGAAGGTCAAATTTGAGCCTGCAGTTCAAATATCTCAGTATCAACCTTCGCGGATGAACGACACCCAAACGATAAGCTAATGCCAATATCCCTCAGAACGGAGCCCCTTCAGGGGCCCAGCACCGACCAAAGTATAAATAAAGCATAATAATACTACAACAGTGAGAAGCTAGTCAAGATTGTTGACTCTCTTGCTGGTCACTGGAAGACTGTAGCCGATTCTGGGCATTTACTACTCCCCAAAGCCGGCCTGCAAGCTCAGCTTCTAGCTGTTTCTTTCCATTTGAACTTGACCACCAGCTACCAGTCACAAGATTGAAGCCTCCCGCACCAAGGTCAATGTCGGGGTCGAAGTACCTCTCAGGTTCGGTGGCTTCTGCAGCACCTTTGACATGTCGAAGAATACACTGGTGAAAATGATCTCGTAAGAGCTCTGGAGAGGGAAGATAACGTTGTTCTAGGCCAGGCTTTCGATAGAAAAATTTCCCGTGTGGTGAGCGACTGGGATCTCGACCCACAAAGTCGTAAATACGGTAGCCATCCTATATAAATCCACATATGAGATTTTTCGTGATTACACAATAGATCTTACAGCAGGATTGACGCCGATAGAATATTCACCGAACAGACGATGCTCTGTTGAAGAGCATAAAAAGCCTTGTTGGATGGAGTTGAGTTCAAACCCGGGGTCAATTTCATCGTCCTGAATGAAGCGCTTATATCCTAAACCATTCCACTCCAGACCAGTCAGATGGATTGATGCCAATGAGATGTAAAACACACTAACAATGTCTGTCTCGTTAAGTGGGAAAATATGGGCGGCTTCAAATCCTGTGTAATTCCTGCTAGCCACTCCCCCAGGAACTCGTTCACCAGTGATGCAGCACCGAGCGTCGCGTGATCTAATTCGCTTTACAAAATTTGTATCCTAGCGGGGATTTTCAGCGATGCTAATTGTGAGATATAGCGTCCCAACACAAACATCTGGGGTATATGTGTAGTTGCCGGAAAAGGCTCGAGCGCGTGGCGTATCAGGAGTAAGAAACACACTAATTTGTTCAGATTCTGATAGTCAATATTAGACTGCATAATTAAAGAGCTGTTGAAGGAAGTCACCAGGGGTTGCTGGTTGAATTACATAGCGGCCAGGTTGGATTTCACCAGTACTTGTAGAATCGAGAGCTTCACCGCCAATAGCTCGATTGTTATCAAATTGACAAGGGTAAAGAGTCCAGTCGACAGGAATATAACAGACATCATTGATCCATTTCACAAATGTGGAAATTGAAACACCTCCATGCTGGAAAAAGCCTATGATTGAGTAGATACAGCCACACGTAGCGAGAAGCTCCCGGCAGACTCACCTGCTACTTCTTTCCCATCCGAGGCGCTGAATACATGAACGTTACGTTTTGGAATCTCTTCCTCCATAGAGGCAAACGTACAAAGGTGAACGTTGTTTGCAAACAGTGGGGCCGCCAAACTTGAAATCCCACGCCTGGGCGGCCTGGTTGAGTCATGAAGAATATTCCGGCGCTTATCTATCCTTAGTTTCTTGCTTTGCCTCAGTTTATAGTGATCCAAAAATTTATTCAAATAGTGTGTATATGCATCTATTCATCGAATTATTTAACTTACATTACCTTTAATCTGTGCACCTGTAGACGAAATGTGGGGCCCAATCGGCATCACTTCCTCAGCCAGTATATTTTACTTTGATTTCATTTGTTCCAACACAGGAGGGAGAGAGCCCTCTCAAACTGTGCGAAGACGTTCAGCTTCAAGATGGTATTTTTGAGGACCGTCACACTATTCATGTCTTGGAGTGGCGGTTATATACCAATGTTGTAAGCTAACTTTTGACCAAGCTTTTAAAGGTCGTTTACATCAGGCAAGCGTACGATGATTCACTTAGGGTATGAGAACTTTCTATCATGCAATCTGCTGAACAGGGAAATACCAAGACTGGAACCTGGGACAAAGCGCGGCATTGAGCATCTTGAACGTGAGAGACACAGGATATGTAAGTAATATCATCGATCCTATTTAGGGATGTACTAGTAGTTAGGCACTGATCTCTTTCACGATCATCTACTAACTTTTGCTACCCGAGCATCCGTTGATGTTGGCGTTTCAAATGAATTGAATCTAAAGCCAACGAGGGCCATAATTTGGCTCGGACGATCAATGATCGTCAAGTGATGTGAGCCGTGTAACTTAAATGCCTTGGTTAGAAGATCCCGAGACAAACCGCGTGCCTCCCAACATCGTGAGGGACTAGAAGTTGGATCCACCGGGTAAACCCACTTGCCTGGTGGTACCTTGAGTGACCGAATCGAGAGACAAACTTTTGAAGGACTTACATGCGAAATTCTGTCCACGTTCCCACAAAGAGAAGATGCCGATCATCAAGGAAGTAATCGTATGTTCATGATCATCATAGACTATCAGACTGATGCTTCTTGTCTAATTCTGAATCTTGACCGTCCTCAAGCATTGTGTGGACCACGGTGTGAACTGAAACCCCACCGCGATTATCCACTCCCAGCTCCTCTTTCGGTCTATTCATGTAAGCGGACTTCCTATCTGCAGCCTGCAGCTCGAAGAGGTCCGACCGCTGAAAATCCGATGATTAACCTTCGTGGAGTTACACAATGAAGTGCTAACTTACATTAGAAACAGTTGTAGATGCTTCTCCCTGCTCAGAACGCCACAATGTCAGCGCTGGCAACTGATCGGACTTCGAAATATTGAATGCTTACCCGAGATGCTGTTCTCCACTGCGAAACTAGTCTTCCAAATAGAACGTTGTTATCATTAGCCGACGAAGTTGAGATGTGCCCAGCGCCCGGACTTGATGGATATCGAGCGTTAAGGCTAGAAGGTGGGGTCAGATATGATTACAGTTAAATCACAGTTTCGACTGACGTGCTCAGCAGAGAGATTGCGTAGACTTTGGCCAACGGAAGGTCCCAGATAAAATTAAGGGTGGTGTCCTCAACAGATATATTAGTGACGCTAACTGAGTATGGCAATGGAACTCACAGGGACCGCTAAAAATACGATCGCGTCTGTGAGGGAGAGGACTGATGTCAGCAGGCCAGTGTGGACAGTCACTGCATTAGATTAGCATCATAAGCAGTAAAAATAATTCAAAACCGATTTCTTACATCTAATGATTCGTGATATCTTGTCGTCCGTCTCTTTCATGCCAGTCTTGCGTTTCGTCTATCACCATGACCTTTGCGTCAGGGCGGAGAAATCAATGCAGAATGAAACAAGCTCACCAAAGTCCATGCCAGCGTAACAGTAATAAGGAGATCTGCCACGGTAGATGAAACCAGCCAGGTGATGATAGCTCCTTTATACGCACGAAGATGAGGGAATTCTGGTTGGATGGCAACAAATGCAGTCAATGTTGAAGCTCCTCCTGATAGAAAAAGGAGAATGAGGACATGACAAACGGTGACCTTCGAAAAATCTCGTACCAAGTGATACCAAAGCTAAGATGCATATGACGATTGGAATGTTTTTCGATTGGCTAATTACTTTTATTCTCCAAGCAATAAAGAATTGCGCGGACGTCGAGATCATGCCCTGTTGTAGAGTTCAGCGCATCCACGTTACCAGAAAATTCATAAATTACAGTGATAACGGGATCTAACCGTCGGAAAGAAAGGTGGATGTCAGACAACCATGTATTGATAGGCGCTAAAGAGAGGGTAACTGTACCTAGAATTAGCACTACATGATTCGAAACGTTAGTTGTAGGTCATCCTCAGTCGCTGATTGCTCACTTGCTGGGGTGTAGAACAGTGTTTCCTCCAGTCCTAAAAGAGAACTTGCGTTGGCATGGTTGATACAGTGACCTTCGGAGAGCCTACCGAATTTTAGCACCAATGGTTGGTACATCATCCCAATGTTGAAGCCCGTGTTCAGTGTCTCAAGAACAAAAAGATAGAGAACCTATTGTTCCTGAGCAATTAGTTCATCCAGAGAACGATAAAACTTACAAAGTAGCGAATCCATGCCTTGTCTCTGTGTTGCTGTCAGATAAAAGACGACAGCCGCTTAGGTGGACCATACCTCATGTAGGTTCGGTAGTAGGTAAGAGACTGCGGCAATTTCAGTAATTTCAAAATAACGAGAAGACTTTCGCTAACCTGGATCATGACCACCTAAATTACCTCTTAGTCACGAAGTGAGATTGTGAAGCAAAACGACGTACCCCGTACAAGATAGTGTTTAGAAATACACCAATTAATAGTGGTCCATAACTAAAAGATCTCTTAGCCAAAGGTTTGCGAAGGGGAAAAAGGCTCACACAGAAGGAACTGTCGGTCGAGACATCTTGTCAAGGGAGGAGATCGGGAGGTCAGAGGTGCAAGAGAACAACGTTGGAGGGGGTTGAGCGGTTGAAATAGTGGAACACCAAACAACTGAACATACATGATAAAGTGACCTTCGGATCAAGGACCGTAGGCTTGTAGCCACCCAGTAGCCACCAGAGGTCTATGGTGGCACATCATTTTCTATTTCGCCGTCTTGCAATTGACTACTTCGGATTCAAATTGATGAATATCGTCGTGGTCATACGAAGTCGTGAGGATCATCATCAAACTTCTAATTCACTATATGATAATGACCTCGATGCTTAAAGTGCAAGCTGCCTCGATCAGTCGGCGCAAGCGCTGCCAACCATCATGACCACCGGCGCTATAAACAAGCCCGGGTGCCACTCGGGTTGGGCAATCGCTTATTCGTCGTAAGAGCAGCTTGGCTTCCGTCTTGAGCCAGGACTCACTAAATTGTAGCCAGGACTCGGTTGAGAATTAAGTGGTGTCCAGCTGAGAGCTATGATAGACTTGAAGAGCGAAGAGGAGTTGGGGAGGATGAAGCCACAGAGAACGTTCACCAGAGGGCTTCCTCCGAGTCTCTTTGACCACAGAGGGACTGGGCACCATCGGACAGAAAACTGTTTTTAGACGACGAGAAGTAGCATAGGAGCTGGAACGATCGAAGTGCAAAGTAAAGATATCGAGTATCATGTGATCTGAAGTATTCGGCAGAGTGTCACCAACATTTGTGAACGAAACTCAAAACTTGAAGAATAGACCCACTCATACTCGAAATCTGCAGACTCCGGGATTAAAATGATTCCGGCACAAATTGATTGCTCGATTATTGAGCGCAGAGTGATCAAGTAAATTCTAATAGTCAAATATCCTTGGGGGATTTACTGTTGGTTCCACAAGCTTGGGTCTTTCATTTGCTCAACAACTGTTGTTATCGCAATGCTATTTTCCAATCGACCCAATTCGTACACCTCCGCCGGTCGCTTCTGCTTGGAAGAGATAAGTATAAGCTTCATAGCAAGGCAGGATACGATCATGAGCACTTACGCGCGATGGGGACTATTGTCGGGTTGTCAAGTCAATAATAGTCATTAAATCCATAGATATATTACTCACAGAGGTCATTGAGCCGCCGTCATGGTTTCCAAAAAGCACATTTTCTTCTGTTACAGTCCCGTTGTGGGCTGTCGTCCTTGTGTTTAGACTACAACAATAAAATTCAGAGGACACTTGCTACACAAAGTTGAGCACTCACATGCTTAAGAGGGAAATAACATAGACCTTCGATAGAACCACGTCCCAAACGAAGTTGATGGTGGTGTGCTATAATTCTATTAATATGGTTGATCGATCTGGATAGAGAATAAGCGTTATACCGGTAAAGCCAATGCCACAATCAGATTTGAGCTTGAGATTGCGGCAGCAACTAGGCCCGTATGGACTGAATCTATAGTGCTGGTCAGTCTCCCAGAGAAAAAGACAGACGGAGAGTATTACGTCGAAGAAATTTGGCAAACCTATCTTTGATAATTTTGGCACCTGGTTGCCTCGTACGCTACAAGTTGGCCGCTAGATTAAAGAGGATTTATTTCATAGACGCAAAAATCGTACCAGAGAAAGGGATAGAGTTACTGCGACGATTAGATCTGCAAGAGCTGTAGCAGAAAGCCAAACAACTTTTAAAGCGTTGGTTACTTGCGGCGCAATCCTGTCTGGATTTGATGCTGACGCCAAGTTGGCAGCAAAAGAGATACCGCCGGCTAAGCAAGAGTCATCAATCATCCGCTGAGGAGAGCTCAAAAGTTGCAATCTTACCCAGAGCAGTGGCAGTGACAAAGCCAAGTATAGCAGGTATCAAAACCGAACTGCTGATACATTTCATTCTCCAGGTAACGAATAATCGAGTGGATGTCGATAGGACCGACTATGTACTTGCCTCAGCAAACGAATATTGAAGAATGCTTTTCTTACCATAATCAATGGATCTTCAGCAAGCAAAAGGAGGTCTCAGATACTTTTCACCTATGACAAGAATTGGTGTTACCTCCGATAAGCACTGCATTCATGATACGGTGTAAGCCTCGAAAAGCAACGAAAACGTATATATTTACTCATTCTAGGGAGCGCCAGACTTGGAGTAGTGGACTCATCTACGGATTTAATTAAGGCCTGTAGGCGAGACATCGATGAAAACTGTGCGTACCAAACTCAATAATAAGGCGTTGATATATCAAGAACACATCAAAAATTGTGTTGAACAGCTCTAAAAGAAACAAGAAGAGGACCTGTATATCTGGTCAATGTCGTGGTACCCAGTGTTGAAGAATATGTACTCACAAAGTATCTCATCCATGTTAAATCCCTGTGCAAGGTTACAATCATCGCCGACTGGTTTGGGATTTCGGTAAACTAACCTTGTTTGAGTCCTATAGTAATACGACGCCTTCGAATCGGCGAGTCAGACTTCAAAGCTGGGGAGATAACCATGATGAGTCAAACCTGATTTGCACAGACCTGGAAAATTTTCAGTACATTCGGAACCTGAGCTGCAGTTTCACGTACACCAAAAAGAATCGTGCTTAACAATGTGCCGACTAAAAGAGGACCCAACCTGATATAATAGCTCTTCGGTAAGCAGTAGGAAGCAACGAACTAGGGTTTTAAACTCACAGAAATGCAGGCTCGCTATGCGACATTATCCCGCTCCGCTCGCAGAGAGGAAGAAAGGTAAAAGTTAATTAAAAAAGAGAGCGAATTTATAACCCCTTGCCGAGCCACGCGAATCTTCGTTGATCGCTTCTAAAAGTACGGGAAATTTGACAACCTGCTTCAAGCTCTTGCGGTGCCGGTGATGAGCCGGTTCAGAGACTTCGTATTACCGCGGGCATTCTTAACGAAAGGAAGAGAAATACATTTATGCCAGAAAGCAGGCAATGGTGATTTGAGCAGTAAAACGGCCCAGTAAGTTGCAGCCTTCACGACGAAACTGGACCTCTGGCTGAGGATGAAGTAAATTCATCACTAGAGAGCCACGATCCGCCTCCTGTATTGTGCACATGTTGAAAATATTTAGAGTGTCCCATGAGGTTCCATTCATTTTCCCTAGAAAAGGTTTAAAATAGTGCATCGAAATTGAGCCGCGACGGGCGCAAGGTATATAATGCAGCTGATCTGCGAGAACGCCACAGGGGAGCGCGAAAAAGAAAATCCAGATGTGCCTGGAGAATGGCCAGCAATCCTTTGAAAAGAAGTCGTAGACGAAGGGGCCACCGTGTGTCGAATTTCGTTGAAGGGCGGGGCCGGCGGGCCGCAGGGTTTGGATTGGGCTGCACAGCGAAACACCGTGAAGTGTAACCGTGCTTGACTCTGTGTCGTTATAATGCCTCACAAGAAAGCAAAGCAAAGCATCCGCGAGAAAGTTCGTAATGAAATGTTGTAACCTCTGGTTTCTCAACCCAAACACGTTACTCATGATTTGCTCAGTGGGGCAGATTTACCTCCTCAGAAAGGTTCTCTACGATCCGAACCGATTCCCAAGTCGGCTTCCCGAATTTTGAATGCGCAAAATATACGAGACGACTTTAGGAAGAAAAGAAAATCATGTGAAGAACGAGCAGACAATGAAGGGCGGGTAGGAAAGCGACAAAAGAAGACGAAAAGTGATGTAAAATCAACAGTACAAACTACGTTGAAGATTCAGCCGGGGGAATCGATGCAGCACTTTAACAGGTACGTCTTTCGTTTGACCTTGGAGGACGTTCAACAGAATAATTTATAGACGCGTTGAGGACGATCTTCGCCCTCTGGTGAAGTCTGCCATGCAGACAGCTAGGTCGAGAGAGCGAGGCGCGGCCAGAGAACCTTCTGGGCCCGTGGATACTCGGCTTGAAAAGAAGACAGAGAAGAAAAGGGCTAAGTACCGTGAAGAAGAAGGGGCCAAGGAAATTTCTCTCCAGCTTCCACCAACACATCCTGATCGTCCGAAAGAATTTGCTTCAGTGAATAGTTCTGCACCTAAACGCCTCAATGACATCGCCCAAGCCCCTCCAGAGTTCAGCAAGCTGCCACGAGGTGCCACAGCCTTTTCTACCAAGAAGGACGGGGTCCTCTCAATGGCGCAGAAGCTACTAATGGAAAAAGAGAGAGAAAACGCGATAACACGATATCGCGAATTGAAATCAAGCCGCAAACTGAGGGTTGACACGATAACGCCGTGATTCTCGACCGCCCGCTTTGGACAGGTAAATTTCTCTTTCTATTAGCTCTGTAAAACCGAGTATTATTAACTTCTTTTCCCCTTAGTAGATTATAAATGGCGATAGCACTCTTTACTCTATGATCAAATGACACGCTTTCAAGAAACAGTCGAATCGTTTTCTCAAGTTCCTGTATTCCCGCTCTGTGATCCACGTCTTAACTTTTCCCTTCAACTTTCACTCCATCGAAGCCCAAGCTTTGCATCTACAAATGGCCTTTCCTGATTATTTATCCGCTTGGAGACCTCGGATCTTCCTTTAAGCTAAAGCAGTACTCCGTTCCTCGGACTCGAATACTAGTACTCAAAGCACAATCTTACCCAGCCATCTTTTGACTTTGGCTGTTGATTTTTGGACACGAGGATGGCGACAATGGGCTACAGCAGGAATTTTAATCCTGTTCCATCCAACCCAAAGTAACCAACTTCATTCCAAGAATATCGGTACGCAAATACTTGAAGCGAGATTTCACAAAATGACTCAGGAAAGCAGGCCCCGAGTCCGCCCCATCCCAAAAGAGATTGAGAGCCTCGTGCGCTGTTATGGCGCGCCAGCCCAATCGGAAATAGATACCGCGCATCAAGAAGCTTGACACTGCCATTTATACTGGTATGTCTTCCAATGTTACTAGCCTATTGTTTTTTCCTCATCAATATGCAGGACCATTGAAGATATCTACCCGGATCGCCTAGCAATACCGAGAGCCACCTTTCCGCCCTCAGGCTCTGCACCAAAGTGAATGGTATTACCGTCCTCAAACACAGGTAGTCTGTTGGATACCTGCGTCGAGTCAACCTTTCAAGGGGCGCCGCAGCTATGCCTGTCAAGATGCCCTGTCAACCACGCGGTCGCCACCCCAGACTTCGAATATCATGATTTCGTCGTTATTACACATCGTTGTGGATTCAGAACACGCATATATGCATCCGCCATAGGCGGCTTCGGAAGAATCTCATTAAAATCGGAGTCGTCTCATCGTCTTTCTCCAAACGCCTCCAATCCACGTACAACAAATGGATATCGCGCGATCCCCCCTTGCATATAAACCTTAACTCGGTTTGCATGTTCGGTGCCCCTCGCTATATTCTTTCTCTCTCTTTAACCGCATAACTGTTCTGAAACCGTTGTCTCCGCCCAAACTTGCTAGTTTACATGGCTGAGCTCACCAAGGATGGCCAAACTACTATAACCCGACCACAAAAATGCGTTCTCGTCGATGAAAAACCCCTACCCATACATTGCGATGACCAATTACACGAACCAACACTGCCGCCTCCTTATGACTTTTCCCAACAACAAATACCCTTATCTGACGATGGCTTTATTCATCAGGAAAATGGATGGAAAGGGAGACAAACGGTGCTGGGAGCCTTCATCGGGCTCTTCTGTAGTTTCGGTCAACTGAACGCGTTCGGAACGTTCCAAGCATGGTATGCAACCCACCAACTATCGCACTTGACGCCGTCAACAATTTCATGGATTGGGTCCCTTCAACTTTGGATGTTCTTCTTCTCCGTGCGTCCGTCTTTTCCGCTCATTAGGAGGCTCTAAGATCAGATGTTTTATAGGGCTGCGCAATTGGTCGACTGTTCGATCGCTATGGACCAAAATGGATAATGACCATCGGAGCCGTCTGCTTCTTTGTTGGCATGATGCTGACAAGCATCTGTGTGGAGTACTATCAGTACATACTCGCACAAGGCATTATTTTAAGCCTCGGCGTTGGTTTTTTGTGAGAGGCCAAGATGTTGCTGCTGCATTCCACTAGCGCTAAGGGATTTTTGAATAGGTTCTACCCAGCTATTTCAAGTGTATCGACGCATTTCTCCCGGTACCGTTCTACTGCTATTGGCATCGCAATAGCTGGCTCGAGTTTAGGTACGTGAAATAACTTTCCTCAACCATCAACGTTGATTTTGATGTGGTCGACTCTCGTTTCGCTTGACAGGTGGCGTAGCCTATCCAATTGTGCTACAACACCTTTTTCAACACGTTGGCTTTGGGTGGGGTGTTCGAATCGCTGCCATCGTCACAGGCTCTGGCTGTGTGATTGCCACCCTTTTGACAAACAGATATCCCAGCCCTCTACAAAAGGGATCCATCAACTGTTTTCAGCTCAGGTCTTTTTGTGATGCAAAATTCCTTTTACTTGCAGCAGGAAGCGGGGTTGTGGCCCTAGGTGAGATCCAATTGAACCGCACCATGTTTGTTCTTCATTCACCTTATCTGCTTCTGTTCAGGTCTCTTCAACCCACTCTTTTACGTTGTTTCATTTTCACGGACTCTACACGACCTCAAAGACCTTTCGCCCTACGTCCTCGCAGTTATGAACGCAGGTGGCGTGCTGGGCCGCATTCTACCAGCATACCTATCCGACCGCATCGGGAGGTTCAACCTCCTCATACCCGCGGCGTTTTGCTCTGGTCTCTCCTGCCTGGTGCTCTGGCTGAATGCGAATACTGGAGTGAGGGTTGTGGTCTTCGCAGGACTATATGGCTTCTTTTCTGGAGCATTCATCTCTGTGCTTACGCCTTGCGTCGCTCAGATATCAGAGTTCAGTGAAATTGGAATTAGGATTGGAATGATTTACTCAACCACTTCGTTTCCGTACGTGTCGTTTCGTATATCCCCAAATAGGTCACCGATTGACGTTCGCAATGCTTCAGGTCACTTCTTGGAGGACCAATTGCTGGTGCGCTTCTCTCGACTCACCACGGCTCCTACGCTGCCATGGCCATCTTTTCAGGATGTGCGTCAATAATTGGTTCATTCATATTGCTAGCCTCAAAATTGGCTATCGACCGACGTTTATTAGCTCGTGTCTGACGTCCAAGTTTGGA
The DNA here is from genome assembly GCA_015657495.1 of Crepidotus variabilis. NCBI lineage: Eukaryota > Fungi > Basidiomycota > Agaricomycetes > Agaricales > Crepidotaceae > Crepidotus > Crepidotus variabilis. The sequence continues at coordinate 59,984 of MU157924.1, forward strand.
GCTCTCTCTATCTTATTTTTCACACTAAACCAAACACGTTCACTCTTTGTATCTTTATAAACTTACCAACCTGTATTTTTATTGATGACTTATTCTTCCATTGTAACGTTATTTACGATCTTCCATCGTTTAGGCACTCAAATGACTTCATGATATAGATTAGGGCGATAGCTTCATTATTAGTGAGGGTTCTCGAAAACTCTAGGTAAAGGTGGAAATCGTAAATCAGAAGCGACAGACATGTACTTCGAAAGCTCGCTACCGAGGATGATGGGTTAATAACGGCCAAAGAAGGTCGTCTAAAACGTTTCCTCTTCATCAGCGGGGGCGACGGTTTCGGGAACTTCAAAGCCTTCCTGTGAATCAGCCGATTGTAAGAAAGAATATGATTTGAAATGTCATCAGCGAGAGATGAAGCGAAAAAACGAACCTCAGTTGAGTACAGGATTTTCTGAATATCTTTCAACGTTGCGTCTTCTTTGCCTTCTCCTTCAAGCACTTCCATTTGTTGTTGCACAAGAATCTCGATGTCTCGCAGCTGCAGAATATATATATCACTATTGACCATGTCGTTGAAAGGTATGAAAAAAATAAACGAACCTTCTCGAAATAGAAGTCACGCTCTTTCTCCAGGCCCTCTAGATGTGTTGAGAGTTCTTTTACTTGAGCCTGAAGCTGTTGAACGGCTTCTGGTTGTGCTGATCCTGCTCGACCTCCCACAGGAGTGCGTCCACCTGAACGCAAACCACCACCAGCGCTCAGAGCAGCTCGTGTGCTCCCGGAGGATGATATTGGCGCAACTGTAGCTGGGGGTTCCATTGGCGCGCCTTTACGTCGAGCAACTGGGTCGTAGACGTGTCCACCATAGTTTGCATCCCAAAATCGTTTCATCCACTGCAGGAATTCGAGGTTGTCCCTGATAGAAGGCAGAATCAGTCGCGAGACAACATCATGACAAACTACATTGCCACGTACTGCATCTTGCATTTTACGAGCTTCTCGACAGGGATAGGCTAAAGAACGGAGCGAATGGTTCATTTGACGCGTCTGGTAAAGAAAAATCGCGACGACACACTTTATCGATCTTCTTGGCTTTGAAAAGATTTTGCATCACTTTGAAGTTCGCAATATATTCATACTCGTGCTTCGCGTTCATCTTTACTCGATTCATGGGCACATCGCCTAGAACAAAAATGCATGTAATGCCACAGAAGACATAAAATGAGCGTCTGCGTATGACACGTCTAACGCGATTGCGGCCACTCACCGTAGATTGAGTCAAGAATTTGACAATATGCTCCTCCAGAGCCACACTGCTCGACTTTGGTATAATTTATCTGCAGTAGTTCATTGAGCCAAGCAAGGAGATCCGTTCTTGAAGCTGTCATGGTCGTGGTGAAGAAGAAAGACGGAAAGCTAAAATGAGCTCTCAGGGACGGCGGAGGTCTTAGGGCAAGCTATGAACAAACTCCTTTACATCATAGCGGACCCCTAAAGTAGGGTTTACTGTTCACCCATTGCCTGCCACGATCTTCAGACTGGTTTCTACGCGTTCAAGGCGCGTATTCTGAGAGAAAGTGAGTTGATTCTTGACTACAGATCTTTTAATTCACTGATGGATTTATCTTATCCAATTAGATCCACATAAGAAATGGGTTCGTACCCGTGTTTTCCCATGATGCAGTTGGACTCACATGAAAGTTTCTGCAGAAATGCTTCCTCTATCTCCTGAAATATGTAAAAGAATTGTTAACAACGCGTCTTTGTGGAAAGATGTTCGAGCTCTCTGCAGAACGTGCAAAGCTTTCCAAAGAGAAGCGGAGCCAAAGATTTACTGCCAAATCCAGCTCTCCGACCCTCGACGCTTCATGCTCGCATGCAATACTCTGATTTCCAACGAGCGGTTAGCACTGCACGTTCGCATTTTTGCGTTCACACATCAAGACGAGCGATCGCGCCCACCAGATCTTGGGCGCCAGTTCTGGGCACAAGTCCAGCAAGCTCTCATTGCTACTTGCAATCTAGAGGTTTTGGTGCTGTCAGATCGTTCATTCGCTCATGGCTGGATACTAGATAATCAAGCGATCCAATTTCAGCTCAAAGAAGCCAAGTTATTCTTTGCCTGGAACAGTGCATTGAAAAATTTCCTCGAAAGACAACCCACTCTCCAGAGACTTCATTTTGTTGACGCATTGGAGGACTCCATTTCCCACCATCTTTCTCCCGGGTCTCTTCCTAACCTTGAATTATTTGACGGAACTCTCATGGTTGTCCCTCAACTCCTTTCTTGCCCACTTGTATATCTACAAGTCGTAATGGATGCAGACACAGAGACTTTACTCAGTCTTATTCCTCGAATGGCATGCCTCTCAAAGACGATCCGTAGTCTAAATATTCTCGACATCCAAGAGGATGGTGTTTTGAGTGCGCTGGCTGGAATCTCGCGTGTACTTCCGAATCTAACCCATCTTGGAATGCTTCCTTACCCAATGACGAATGTAAGCCATTCTCCTGCTGCTTGTTCCTTTCTGAAGCGAATAGTTGCCCCCTTAGAGACAAGGCTTCTTCAAATCTTTAATGAGTATGCACCTACTTCGTAGCATCGAAGTGGATGTCTCGAAATGGGTGCCTGCGCCGATTATACCTGCCGGTCAACGAAGTCTTGCTGCCGAAATGCAGATCTACTGTCCATCTCTACAACAAATTACTATTTGGGTGGGGAACTCGCGTACTCGATGGTTCATCTCTTCTAGCGGGCAGTGGCAGCATCGGATAGAGTCTCCCTCGTACCTACAATTCAGTTCCATTTGGGTTAACGCATGACTTCGATGTTGTAAGTGAAGGTGACCTTGCCTCCAGTAGCATAGATAGAAAACGGGTATTATTAAGAAAATTTCTTATGTGTTTGGCTGAGTAGAATCCTGTTAGATCAAATTTGATTGAAGCAATGACTTTACCTTTTACTTACAGCATCTTCGTTGATGTGACTGCGAAAGTCACTGACAACTTTACTCAGGGGTGCCACGCCATCTGTACACGTGATATCAATGATTCCTGGCATGCAGATGTTGTGGACGACTGTCAAACGGCGAGCAGAACATCTTGCTCACAATCCTCCACGTCGAGTTCCTTGCAGTGTAAGCGCGCAGCACGCAAGCCTCGCTCTTATCAATCATAAATATCTTTGGAACCTTTTCTCAAGAGGTGTCATCTACACTTGGTCACAATTTTGAATTAAACTTTTGCCACGATTACTATGGCCGAGCCTACAAAACAGCAAACCGAACAGGTTTTCCGAGTTTTGCAAGCCCAAAAGGCTAACAAAGTACTTACACTTCCTCTTGATCGCCAACTAGACTTACATGATGTTGCAGCTATGTTTCGATTGCAGTGCACGAAATCCCACTTGGTCAAGTGTTACCTTTGGTGTTTATATTTGCCTTGAATGCTCCAGTGTACATCGCAATATGGGCGTTCATATAAGCTTCGTACGGTGTGTAACACTCTCATCCCTTGATCGCAGGACCCTCCACTTACTCCGACTACGACAGCTCAACTAATCTGGATAGTTGGCAGCTTATCCAGCTGAGGAACATGAAAATCGGAGGAAATGGATCTGCCACGGATTTTTTTACAAAACACGGCGGAACTTCTCTTCTCAGCGACCATGACTCAAAGAAAAAGTACTCCAGCAAGATTGGAGAGCTGTACAAAGAGGAACTGGCACGCCGCGTCAAGGAGGATGCTGCCCGGTAAGTCACATCGATTGTCAAAAAGGTGATCGCCGTCTGAAAAGTAATTTAGGTTTCCGAATGGAATCTATGTCGAGGGAATGGAGCCTGTAGTCACTGCCCCGAAAGAGGAGAACGAAGAAGACTTCTTTACCTCCTGGTCCAAACCGAATACCCCGAAGTCGTCTCAACCTGGGACACCGCGCGTGTCGACACCTCCCGTTCTCGGAAGACCATTATCTGCTGCGTCTGGCACCAACAGTGCTCCAAGTCCAGCCACTTCGCCTGCTCCAGCCGCGCCCACTCCCCGAACTCTGACCTCTTCCGCAGCTGCTCGACCCGGCCGACTCGGTGCAGGTAACTCACGACTAGGCTCTGCTTCATCAACTGCATCGACAGGGCCAGCCGTGAAGAAATCTAAACTCGGCCTGGGTGCCTCCAAGGCGAAGCCCGTCGACTTCGCTGAAGCTGAACGAAAGGCCCGAGAAGAGGAAGAGCGAATCAAGCAACTCGGTTATGATCGCGAACGTGAAGAGGCCGAAGAAAAGGCTCGGAAAGAAGCCGATGCATTGAAGCTCTCTTCCGCTGTCAAGTCTCAGTTGAGCATTGGTCCAACACCTTCGACAACTAGCAGCTCGACCAATAAGTTCGCATCTAAACCGGATCCCAAAAAGTCTGCTGCCTTCCCTCGCCTCGGATTCGGTGCCATTCCGGGAGCTGGAGCTGCTACCGCGGTAGCTGCCACAGATTCATCTACAAATGGCAAACAAAGTACCCCTACCATAGACGATGCACCGACGACCGCTCGTGAAAAATTTGGAGGCCAAAAAGCGATCTCTTCTGACATGTACTTCGGTCGTGGAAACTATGACGCCGATCAGACTAGAGAAGCTCAGAGCAGGCTACAGTCATTCCAGGGCGCCACCTCGATCTCCTCCAATCAATACTTTGGACGAGAAGATGAGGAAGGTCTCAACCGGGAAGACTCAGAAGGCGGTCTACTTGGGGATGGTAGCCTTTCTGGTCTAGAATCAGCTGCGAAGGATGCTATATCCAGAGTGATGGCCAACCCCGACGTTCAGAATGTGGGAGAGAGTATTCGAGCAGGTGCTCTGAAGGTAAGCACATTGGCCATCCTATGACCACGGTACTCATTTGCTCTAGCTGTCCGATTATTTAGCATCGATGTCCGAACGTTGAAGTTTATGTGTTCTTTTCGTAATTCCCTCGCTCAGTATTCTTTTTCCTTTATATTTTCTGTGGTTTCATCCTTAGATCATATGTTTTTATTAAATTTTTTACTCTTCCTCAGCCTTGCAGTTTTCTGATTCTCTCCGCCGCGCTCTCAGCCTCATGGACCCAGCTCGGCCTTGATCGCAGATCTGAATGCCTAAGTGCCTTTAACTCCTGTTAAACCTCAAATTGCCGGACAATGCGATGTAAGCAAATGCGAACGTTTCTGTCAACCTCTCAGTCGAGTGCCTCGTGGTCTTCGAAGACCTCGATTACGAGATTTCTTTATTTGACTGTCCACCGTGCTTTTTATAGTCTCAAGTCTCAATGGTCCTGCGAAATCTAAAGGAGAGATTATATCTTTGGCTTCAAGCATTCGTATTCTCAGCCACGTGGTGACATTGAGTGATTCGCCGGATAGTATTGCCACAGGTTTCTCACTACAACTGCCGACAGGAAACATAACCCATCACGGGCTTGACGCGGGCCTGAAAAGCTCCAGAAAGTTGTCACAAGTAAGTTCCTTACCCCAGATGTAATGTCTGACTTTGCCCCCGGGGGTTACAGAACGTTGGAATTTCTCATCAAAGATCGCGACACCAACGTTACTTATAAGAGTTTCAAAGGAACTATACTTCAGCGGTTGAAACTGGCGCCTTTCAGGCTTTAGACTCAACGGAAATGGGGTACCTGTTTCACGCCATGAAGCAGCAAGCGGCGACGTTCGATAAGGCTCTTCACATTATATGCCGATATTAATGCTTTCCTTTTCATAACCAAGACCAGCGGGGAACTAAATTTTACGACACCGGTCAGTGCGTATCTGTCTCGAAAATATTTGGCCAGACTAAAGTTTCTGAAGGTCGTGGTGGTCGCCTGTTAACTGGGATTGGTCTAAATTTATGGCAATCCAATGAGTAAGGAAATACACGCTACAGTGGTCAAGCTTGCAAGAAACATTTTCGAGTGATCAGCAGAAACGGTCAAAGAAAATTTCAAGCCAGCAACTGCTCATCCTCAGCATATAATCTCATTTACTTGCTAGAAGACTGGTCGACCAGAGGGTCGATCAAACGTACAAGCTGAGGGCAAGATGTACTTATTTGGTCATGGTCGGCATCTTATCGGCCCATCACAAATGGGCTTTAGACCCTTGTCTTCCCGTTCCGAGCTCGGCCATGGTAGATGAACACAGTGGTAAAGCATGGTCATTCAACGCTTTTTGGAGAAATCTAATTGTTCGTAGAGCAAATTAAATGCACCAAAATACCGGTCGAGTTGACCCTTCCTCTCCGGCATTCTGTCCTGTGGCCTGACCGCCCAATCTCCTTCGTTCGCCTACCAGAAGATGATCTTGGCTTGCATTACGGTGCTTTTCTACCCCAGAACGGGGTACCTGTGGCCGTTATCTCTCTTTTTCTTGTGGCTATTCCGATCGACGTCACTTCTCGCCCTCAAGCCACCGTCCTGGAACCATCTGTTCCCCAACAAGTGGCTGTTCGCTTTAGAAAATTCGCCTGCGACCCACCGTTCCAAAAGATCGGAATTGGTACTCAGCTCCTTAAACATTCCTTATCGATGGCACGATCGGAGCTTGGAGTCACGATAGCCTGGTGCGATGCAAGAACTTCGACGAAGGCTTGGTACACGAAGCGAGGGTTTGAACCTATTGGGCCAGTGTTCTACAAAGCCGACGTGGAGTATGTTCGCATGAAAATCCAATTAGACGACTTCTTTCTCAGTTATAAGGAATCATAGTGGGGCTCTGCTAAAACTGTATTTTGTAAACTACAAGATCATTTTCAATCTACTCATGCAGTTGTAGTCAAAGCAGATTCTTAACAATGAATGGTTTACGACAAAGCTGGATTTGAAAAAGTGCGATGTCAAAGATCATCGGGACTGCGGATCAACACATGTCGGCGAGCTTGATCAGCTGCCATGATCTTCGACGTCCACTTCCTTTTTTGTGCCGGTCGAGAGTGCTCTCCTGCCTGGTCTTCAGGGTGTCATCAAAGAAAACACTGCAAAATGGCATGTTTAATCCTAGACAATAAACTTACCTCAAGCCGAGCACAGCGTCGCTCATGGCATTTTCTCCGCATCATGTTCGGCGCGTGGCATGAGAAATTCAGGCGTAAAGGTACGTCAAAGACTCGATTTTAGGACCCACTACGAACGGATCGTGGAGTTAGCTTCTGAAGCTTGATGTCATGATCTGACAGAAAATAGTCATCCGGGAGCCTATTCACATCAAGCGACTATGTTTTTGACATGTAGTTGTCGACTTGAAGTCGTAGTGGATTATGTTGACATGTCGAGATCGCGTCTCTATCTATAGGGAACATGTTATTTGGTTACCTGATGCCCATATTTAGCCCTACTTCGTGACAGGAAACCGTTCCGATTTTTATTGTCGAATCCCGGAATTCTTTCCTGGGCTGAAAGCACCCATGAAAATAACCATATCTAGTAGCTACTTGATGTTGAATACTCGATGACGAATCTACGGGGTTCAAGCTCCGGCCGCATGACGGATAACGCAGAAAAAAATATTCAGAAAGGCAGTATCATCATCGGACATGATACTTGCGAAGGATGTTTGGGTTGCCGACATTTGTACCCCTGACAATGCAGGGCTGAACACGCTTCTTCTTGTCGGAAGATCGCCCGTTGAGAGGAATACGATGAAGTTCACCGAGCATATAAATATGAGGAGCTTTTGTCTTCGAAATATAAAACAATCCTCAAGACTTTACCAAAGCCAGACCATGCCCATTCCGGTTGTATTAGCAGAGGCAAGTCCTTGTCGCTCGCTTAAGTTATTCCTTGAACTTAGGTGCACATTCTATGGGGCTGAGTTTAATCAGCTTTAACGATGTCTACCTATGCGTTCATAGCCGAAATAGCTTGAGTGAGCGTCGGTGGATTTCCTTCACTATGACATACCTTTCAAGTATCTTATCTCAACCGTTTTCTCTGGAGATGCGGCGACCGTCAAGCATTCTGCACAGACATTTTATCGTCTTTCAGTTACAGTAGAGTACTGTGATCGTCGAAATTGGCGAGGGCTTGTCCGCTGATTCTACTTCCATTTTTACTGGTTCAACCATACAGGAGTAATTCGAGGGAGATGGATGAAATAAAAATCCAGTGACGGTGTTTGCGGGAACCAATATGCTCTCTTGGCTGACATAGAAAAGTCGGCCAAGGCTACCGGTCAGTCCGTAATCTGACTTTTATTTTGGCTTGCCTACAAGGTAAGCAATTGTTATTACGTCCCGGATGGAAGTCGGGTCTTTCACCCGAGTTTGCGTGATTTAGGGTGTTCGCCAAGGGTCTCAACCTGCGAGCTGGCACATTTCTGGGATATAAACCCGGAATCATATTAACCAATGAGTAGTAAACCTGTTAAGCTAGAACTTCAATATCATGTTACTCTGTCAGAAAAAAAGGAGTACCCGCCTCAAGCTAGCTAGAGGTAGAACGAGTGGCGGAAATTACTTACACAGCACACTTACATACCTTGAAGATAGAAGATTGTGTGACGGGTGTGATGAAGATAAAGAACATCGAAGATGCAAAGGAGGTTTTACGAGGAAGATTCCTGAAGGAGTTCATCGACCGGCGACCGTGGAAACACAATTGAAAAGTACAACAGTGGCCCACGACCATCCTACATTATACGACGGTGTTGCAGTGCTTTTATTTCCGACTTTTTGAAAAGATCGACTGAGCTCAGGATAAATAAAGATCAAGAAGTAGAAGTACAGTCTGACCAGCCTTTGATTAGCGCTTACGGAGCGTGACCGCGGGAATATCTAGGTTCGCTCACCAAAGAATCAATACCAATTCAAACCAGACGTTTACACAGGACGAACTTTTTCTACAATGGATGCCAGGCTGAGAAGAGTTAATAAGGAGATCGCAGGTATGTAGCAAATCCAAATTTACCTGCAGAAAGTCTGACGAAGTACCTTTAGATTGCAAGAATGACAAGAGTTCTGGGATCAGGATTGACCTGGTTGACGAGTCACCATTTCATCTGAAAGGTTCTTTTCCAGGCCCTCAGGATACCCCGTACGAGGGCGGATACTTTGAAGTGGTCAGTTTAACCCTCAAACTACCTGAGGATAAGCTCGTTTTTGACCATTATCTCCCATGCACAGGATATCGTAATCCCGGAGTCATATCCTTTCCAACCAGTAAAGATGAAGTTCATCACCAAGATCTATCATCCCAATGTATCATCCGCTTCCGGGGCTATCTGTTTGGACATCCTCAAAGACGCGTGGTCCCCAGTTCTGACCCTTAAATCAACACTCATCTCCTTACAGAGTCTACTTTGTTCGCCTGAGCCCAGTGATCCCCAGGATGCAGAGGTCGCGAAGCATTACATGACTAGCAAATCAAGTTTCGAAGATACGGCTAGATATTGGACCCAAATATATGCTGGAGGACCTGGCCCGAAAGAGAAGTCAGATGGCAAGGATGAGGTTGCGATCGCCGGTTTGGAACGCGCCCATGTGGACCGGTTTGAAGCTCTTGGCTTCCAACGAGGCAAAGTGGTATGCATCTCTTCGAACATTCACAGTTTTATAGTTTTAAACGAAATCATTAGATCGATGCCTTGCGACGCCTCAACTACCGTGGGCCCAACGTTCCCAAGATACCGGACGACAGGGTCGTCGAAGAACTCTTGAAGTAAACCGACGGCTATCCTCTACCCCTGCTTTCTACTTGTTGTCGACATCTTATAACATAACTTCGTCTAATGTGAAGTTTGATTTTTTCCAGTACGGCCCTTTGATTCTGAAATCACTCGCGGTGCTTTATCAAGAGTCGACTCATCTAGACTTACTCGAATACACTCTTCAGATATCTTCAAGGAGTGTCATTATCACCCATCAGACTTCCATGACGGCTCTCAGATTGGCATGCGACTTTAGGCTTCTTTCTTTACACTTAGGCTCCCGACGAGAAATGTGGATTAGTTACGCTTGATTACCATTCAATATCTGCGTCTGGGCTGTTACTTCAGGACCTTGCTTATCGGCTTGACTTTCTCGACTGTCGAATTTGCATCTCTACAGATTGAAGGTGCCAAAATGATTAAAATGAAAACCAAGTCGCTACTCTATGACCGGGCTTCGGCTGGAGTATCAAATGTAGAGACCGGAGGAAGAGCTACCCTGGGATGAGAAGCAATGAGAATCTTCGACATAAGGTCTCCAACACCTAATTTCAGAAGCAGTGAAATTACATACACCACCCAATACAAAATACCCACACCAATTCTTGAAGAAGGGGCAGCAAGCGAAACACCGGGCGACAACTGTTGGATCTGTTCTATCCAAGACCGAAGGTGAGTGTCGTAGGCTTTGAACGCTTTGGCATGGTCTGCTGGTTGGCGAACGATCTCCGCGGCGAGAACGTACGCACCAACGATGGCAGCAGTGGTGCCCATACCAGTCATAGCGGAAGGACAATACGCAGTGTCTCCCAAAAGAACGACTCGTCCTCTAGACCAACTGGAAGTTTTGGTCTGTCCGATCTCGGAGGAATAGAGATCATCGCTGACGGCGAGACCCTTCAGTAATCGTGGCAAGTTCCACGAAGAGACGTCTTGAAAACGTAATTGAACAAACTCTTTCTGTTTGTCTATTGTTGTTGAAGGATGAACGATTGCTCGCGCATCTCCTCCTTGGTCGAACCAATTAATCGTCACTCGGGTGCGTCCAAAGCCATCAGGTCGGGTGAGAACCGCTCGTTTCTTCGGAAACATAGTCGCGCTTGCCCAGAGCGTGTCACTCTTGTCAGCTGGGAGTGAAAAAGATGTCGAAAAGGCGTTCAATGAGTGAATAGGTTTGCCGATATCTTCCTGGAAGGCTTTCGCGCGGGTGCGCGAATAAAGACCTTCGGCAGCGATGATGATGTCGAACTTCTCTTGTTGCAATTCATCGTGGCTATGACTCTTCAATGTCACGTTGACGCCGTCGTCTGTCTCCGTGAAATCGTGGATCGTGGTACCAAAGATGTACTTGACATTCGATTTGGAGATCTCATAAAAGAGCATAGCCAACTCTCCACGGACGATTTCCACTTCGCTCGTGAAGCTCGTGTCGCCAGTTTGAGGAAAAGCTGCCCAAACTTTGCCTTTGGTATCAACCAAACGGATACCAGCTTCTTTAGTCGTCCTTTCGTCTATTTGTCTTCGAATACCCATCCATTCGATGACCTTCAGACCTTCTTTGCGTATGTCCACGGTTTGGCCTTCCTTGCGAAGCATAGGCGCCCGTTCAATGACTGTGACGTCGTGTCCGGCTTTCGCTAGCCAGTACGCGGCTACGGGACCTCCAATCCCAGCACCGCTGATTAAGACTTGTAGAGATTTGGCAGACATGGCTCAAGATGCTAATGGGACGTAGAACCAGAAAGCAAATTGCGTTCCCAGTGCTCGCAGCCCATGTTAAATACAGTGTGGTGCCGAAAGAACGCGTACACAAGAGTCAGGATAAAAACAGTCAGAACGGCGTGTTGGAAGAACGACATAAAACTTCAGCGAGTCGGGGGAAAATTAGAAGACATACAGGCTTGCGAGGCAGTTCGGCAAGCGTTTTAGTCAAGAATATCTGTCTTCTGACTTCTCAGTTGGATTTTGATGGGCGCCACAGCATCCGTGCGGCATTGGTCACATCTAACTCCATACCAGCGCCGTAAGTTCATGGCTCAGCTACCAGCCTTCAATTAAGTACATGAACAAAAACTCTCTTCCATATTCGCGTAGTCAAAATCGCGGCCAAGTTGTTTTTGTGAACTTTAATCCAAGTTAGCTTTAAAAATAATCAGAAGTTCAACATCTCTCGGCTTTCCGTTCAACCCAGATCCTATGCTCCTTGACCCAGATAAAAATTAGAGAGTACTCGGTACTTTGATTATCTCAGACCATATGCACGATCCTTATGTTACTTAACAAAGGAAGGCTAAAATGTTTGAGTAGGAAGAAGAGCATATCAAGCCAGATCTGGCTGTCCAAAATAGTTATATTTTATCTTGCGGTTGTTTAACCCTTCCACGGAGAGTTGTTGTGGGTCGCCTGGAACAAGATCGACAGCGTTGTCTGTCCATTTGATGCAAGAAAATCCAGACTGATCCAAGTCCTCCTCAGCAGATAGAAAGACGCATTTTGCGGGACGTTGTACATCCAACGTCACCATCTTTTCGTCCGCCGTGCCTGAGTCGACCACCGATATTGTGAGCTTTGGGTCTGGGGGTGAGAGGAAACGATAGGGCTCAGGCCAGTCCGAAAATCTGGCCAAAACTGTCTCTGATGTGGGATCAATGAGCCTGACACAGACGACTACGGAGCCGGAACCTGTGAAAGGGGCGGTCGTAGACTTGGCCTCATGTTGAGGGTATAGACAGTCCATTTCCGTGATCTCAGTTGTCTGGTTAGGCAAGAGAACTACGCCTTCTACAGTCCGGATGTCGGACCAGTCGGAGTAAAGATCGAAGAATCTTGTCTCAACGTTGACAGGAATCTCGTGGACTGTATTGTTGGATGCCCAAATCTGGAGACTGGCACCTGTGGCTTGAATCGCGCCATACTCGTAGAACTGTAAATATAAAGTCAGTCTTATCTTTGTCGAGTTAACGTCATCCTTGCCTGACGTGGACGGTCGTTATCACGATTCTTATGGACCTAACCAACTTCATGAGTAATATACACAATTCCAAAGTAAAGACCTTACAAGACGAAACACACCAACGGAAACCGAAGAGAGCTGCCGCATAATGGTATAATAAACCGGTTTTGCCCGAAGCTAGTGGCGAAGAATCACCAATGAAGTTCGAAAAGCCTTTCAATGATAATTCACATACAAAGTAATCAACAATGGCCCACGACACAACGGGCCAGCAGTCATTCAACTGCCATACGAGTACCCCGCCATTCTATAAAATCATTCACCAAAGAGTTTCAGATGAGAGGTATACTCAGCGCCTACATATTCTTTGCCGCTCCCACGCCATTCTCTTCTCCAAGATCGATATGCAAAGCTTACAGCTTCGGATTGCATTAATTGTGTATTAAAGACGTGTCTGAAGTTTTGATAAGTTTTACTTCGACAAGAAAGAAATGTAACACACGTTGCAAAGTCACTTGTCAAGCGAAAATTCTCGTTCATCACGATTGCGAAACGCCTTTCGAAGCTACCAGCTTTGGTGTGTTGAGCCATGAGTTGTGATTGAGAATAGAACTGTGATTCGTCAGCCCCTGCCATCCAGGATTTGATTGTTGACATCGAGGGCATGGATGGAATTCCGAACTCGCTAAAATTGTTCAGTTCTTCCATCAAACTTGAGTGGTGCGAACTTGGAGAACCTCACGAATCGACCGCCCAAGCGATCATATTCCTGGTAAGGAAGCTCCTTACCACCCCACACATTCCATTGATGAACGTCTCCGATGGTAGGATCACTCGTATCCCAGCCCTTCCCTCCATAAGGGGAGCCTCGATGATATGGTATTGGAGGGTCAGTCAACCGAGAAACTATGTCTGGAAACTCCTTTTCGTACAGGATGCGAGCGGGCAATTGGTCAATACCTGAGATTCAATTGGTCAATTCTCGAAATTATCTGCAATGTGAAGAAACATTCACCTCCCCACTGCAGAACCATTTGATAGTCCTCATTATTACCACAGAAAAGAGCCAAGGAAGGGTGATGTCGAAGTCTACGAACATTGTCTTCTGCTTCGTGCTTGACGGTGTTGATAAAGTAATCATGCGCAGGATAGACCCCACACGCGAATTGAAAGTCTTGCCAGACTAATATTCCAAGTTCTATGATAAAAAAAAAAGCGTCATCGTTTCAACTCAATAACGGTATGCCAGCAGATAAGCTGACCATCGCAGATATCGTAAAAGATATCAGGTTCGTAGATGCCGCCTCCCCATAATCGAACCATATTCTGATTTCCGTCCCGCAACATCGTTAACCAAGCACGGTAGCGTTCATCCGAGATTTGGGTTAGGAAGCTGTCCGCAGGTATCCAATTGGAGCCTGGAACAAAATATCAAGGGTGGGTCACAATGCCAGAGATCGGACAGCCCACCGCCCATGAAAATTGAGATGCCATTGATTTTGAAGAAGAAAGATGTGCCTTTGCCATATTGGTCCTCCTCTTGTAACTCTTCTTGAACGAGTTCAACGGTCCGAAAGCCGATCCGCTTCGACATTGTATCAACTGTTTCTCCAGTCTTGGAAATGGTTAAGAATGTATCGGAATACAGGTGAATCTGGCATACCGAGTTTGCTAGAGATACTTCAACCGTATACAACGCTTGATTTCCATACTTCACGGGCCACCACAGCTCAACCCCATGTTCATGGAGCTTGGTCCATGTTACGGAGACCGTTCTTGCAGTCGTATCTTCTTCAATAGGCATTTTCGTGTGCTGAACTGTGTGGCCATCTGCCCCGAATAACTTGAGGTCTAAAGACCCATGACGAAGGAGCTCCAGGTCACCATCGAGAGTGACGTCGGCCACCAAAGTAGCTTGAAAAGTATCATCTTGGTCGATGATAACTTTGGCGTGTGTATTAAGGTCCTCAATGCGAGCGTCATATCGTGTCAAAGATATGGAACGGTATGGTCCGCAAGTCATCAATTCTGGGCCCTGGTTAATTCATTGATGAGCATTGAGAAGTCGTTTTCACGGAAAGATCAAGATGGAAGAACATACCCAGTCCCAGCTGAGACGTCCATAACAAGTTAGATCGAAGTTTTTGTTAGAAAATGAACACATACCGCCAGTCGTATTGTGCCTTGCGAACATACACTCGACTAGGGTCTCCCAGATTCGTGGAGCCTGCACGGACTTTACCATATTTTGCCTCCTCAGCTTTGGCTAGACCTTTGGCAGATTTGAAGTGTAGGAGCAAGGTATTTTCATCACTCAGAGGAGCTTTGGTTTCTCCTTGTGATCGATCAAGAGAAACCGTGTAGGTCCGAAATTGATTGTCCGTGGATAAGATCTTCTTGGCGTTCTAGATAAGGCGAATGAGAAACATGTGTCTCAAATGTGTAGACACGCAGATGCGCACCAAGTAAACGTCACAGATAGCGTCGAGGCCCTCAAATGTTAGAAGAGCGTGTTGATGTGAGCCAGAAACATCAAATGGGAAGACACAGCGGTATAACCATTCGACATCGCCAATCCCTGAGTGGAGGCTTGAGTGATTCTTTTGTAAATTCGAGGATAAGAAATGCCTACATTGAACCTTGTGTTCATTGAAGCCAACATACGGGTTGGGAATCGCGTTGATTTTCATCAATTCGACGTGCACCTCGGAGGGCACAGACGTGACTTTCTTCCAGCCTTTGACAAAATCATCGTCTTCCAGAAGAGTAATTTCGTTTATCACCTCTTCGTTCCAGTAGTCTGAGCCTGCAGGCGCTCGCTGCTTCCAACTCCAGACAGAGTTTTCGAGGCCAAAGACATGGCAGTGCTTGACTTGAGCTGCCATGGATGTTGAAGGCAAGGTTCCTTGACTTGTCTACGGCATCTCTCTGATATTGACAAGTTAGTGGGAGAAGCTCCGAGTCTTCATCTTCTATGAAACTGAGGTGCATGGTACGAGGTCAGATGGTTGGGATTTAGCTTGCGAACGGGCCGCAGAAAAATAATGATAGCGGGGATGTCAACGAGATGAATTTCCGGCTTTCGATGTAACCGGTTCGCTTTAAACTTGGACAGCAACAGTCATTCAAAGTGAGTTTGTTTTATAGAATCAAATATGATTTCAATTCTCAGTGCATGAAACATAGCGATGTCAAAATACTCTTCGAAGTGGATCAAGGTCTCTGAGCCCTTCCCTACAGTTCTGCACATCGAACTTGAAAAGTAAAGACACATCCAAAACTCCCAAAGAACCCTCAAGCTCATTGTAATTCAAAGGGCTCCGGTAAACGCATTCACAACAGAATTTTGGCGTGCCTATGGGGATCTCTTTGATTCTCTAACTAGAGATGGTTATGATGTTAGAGCTGCAGTCTTGTCATCAGCCTTTCCGAAAATATTCACCGCCGGTCTCGACAGTACGTCTCCAAGGCATCCCTTAACTCACTATTCATTACGCACTTCTAGTATCTGCTGCTAGCGCTCTCGCTGACGATGGAGCCGCTCAAGGTCGAGATAATGCCCGGGCAGCCTTGCAAACTCACAAGATTATCCTTGAGTTCCAGCACGCCATTGGTGCACCAGAACGCGCACCATTCCCTGTAATTGTCGCCCTTCACGGACACGTCATTGGACTTGGGGTAGACATCATTGGTGCCTGTGATATCCGCTATGCCGCATCGAACGCAGTCTTCGCGATAAAGGCATGCTCTCTGTTGTTTGAATACACCGGCATCTACTGACTACATCAAATTTCGGTGTTTAGGAAGTCGATATTGGACTAGCTCCTGATATTGGGTCTCTTGCTTATTTGCCCAAGATCACCGGAAATCACTCTTTGGTTCGTGAGCTGACTTATACAGCACGGCCTTTCTCAGCAGTTGAAGCAGAAAAGATTGGTCTCATCTCCAAAGTTGTCCAAGGAAGCCGAGAGGAAGTCATCAAAGAGAGTTTGGCTCTGGCGAAAGAAATTGCCAGCAAAACTCCCATCGCCGTCTCAAGCGCGAAACACTTAATCACCCATTCAAGAGACCACTCAACCAGAGAAAATTTAACATATACAGCTGCATGGAACGCTGCCGCCGTGATGACCAATGTAGACTATTTTCCCTTGCATCCAAATTTTGCATCTACTAACTGCTCGCAGGATATGGAAATTCTCCTTCGCTCAAAGGCGAAGAAAGAAAATCCTGTCTTTCCGCCACTAGCTGTTTCAACGAAGCTGTCAAAACTTTGATACCTCTTCACCGAAATGGCATTTATCATGTTTAATTGCCACCCTGGAGTCAATCACTCTGTCGTACTCCTCTACTCATGTGGAGGTTCCAAGATGATGGTCAAGGAGGTTTATGCAGAGCAGTAGTCGATTATTGAATATCCTAACTATAGACAAAGAGCTAGACATGTAAAACTCGTAATAAAAAAAAAACACTAGATTCAATCGTCAAAAATTGAAAAATCACAGCTGCACAGGAAAATAGATCAAAGTCATTTTGAAAGACTACCTCATTCCAAACTACCTAATCGGCTTCAGTTTTTGCTTTCCCTTGAGCAACGCTGACCGCCTTCTTTGATCGACTTTTCCCGTTTTTGGCTTTCCCTTTAGATCCCGGTTCGCCATCTTCAGTCTTGATATCTTGACCTTCTGCTAAATCTTGCCCTGACGAGGATCCGCCAGCACCAGAAGAGCCCATCTGCACATCCCCGCCACCTTCGCCGTCTACATCATCTTCACCCTCTGCATCATTCTCCGTGTCGTCCGGTTGATCTCCACTCGCCTTGGGATGTTCTGCTGAAGGGACCGGTTGAGTAGCATCCGCATTTGATGTAGCAGGACCGTCCGGAAGCTTCTGATCCACCAAGATTCGAGAAAGGTCGTGCCCAGACGGGCCACCTTCCTGACCCCATGAAATCGGTCCGCCAAGCGCAGCTGCGTCACTCGCAGCTTGGGCGCTCGAAGGAGGAGGAGGATGATTAGGCATATCAGGGGCCGCATTCGCGAAGAGATCAAACCAGCTGCCAGTGCCAGATGCGGCTCCTCCGGAAGCTCCAGGAGGATTTACAGGTGGCTGATGGCTAGGTCCATTGGGACTACCTCCAGTTGCGGAAGGCCAATCCAATCCTTCCTGAGGACCCGACGCTCGTTGGTGGTTAGAAGCAACGGCTTCAGCCGCAGCCACGACCGCAGCTGCGGCTGCTGCCATCTGTCGACTCTTCTCGTCTGCCTCTAAAAACGCCGCGAACATTTCACCTCCGCCTCGTTCACGTTGCTGGTGTTGACCATCTCGTTCGGTGCTGGTTCTACTATCAGAGACATTGGGTCCTGTTTGTCGGATAGGGGGGTATTGTTGTTGATAAAGGGCTGGATCATACTGAGGTTCAAAGCGAGGATGGCCTTGAGGATTCACCATGTCACCCATTGGGAACAGAGGTCCGAGGAACTGTTGGGGGTGCTGTTGGAATGGGAATCCGGGTCCAGGATATCCATGAGCCGGAGAAGGTTGCTGATCTTGGCCTTGCGGGGTGTGCTTCATACTTCGAGTGAACATTCTTCCGCTGTTGGGGCTGAGAGGTTCGGTAGGTAGGTACAGCCCACCACCGCGGTTCTCGCTGGGAGAAGGACTTCGACTATGTATTGAACCATTTGTCCGTTGCCGCTTCGTGGCTCGAGTAGAAGAACGAAGACTTGAAATTCGGTCGTTGGAGACTGGCATCAACGAGCCTATAGCAGAACTTGGCCCCTCGTCGTAAGGTGTTCCATGATTGGGACCAAGATGCTGACCGTTACGGTGAGGTGTGATATATTCGCCCTTGGAACCCAGAAGATTTAGTTATCAAAGATGGATGAGCGGACGAGCGTTAAAACATACGGGATGAGCCACGTCACTACGCATACTGTGCTTGGCGCTAGAGGGGGCTTTTCTCTTGCCGGCTCTCCGAGACGATGGAGTGTCGTCTCCATCGTCCATTCCGTCGTCATTGTCATCTCCATCGTCGTATTTGCCTCCAGCACCGCCGACGAAGTCTTGTGGCCCGCGGGCATCCTGCTCGCCTTGGAACTGAGTCGGATCGATAAGGGATCAGAAACACCGAGCTTCGGATTGCTCTAAACTCACCTGAGCCTGCCTCTGCACAATACCTCGCAAGTCCGAAGAGCAATACGAATGCTGCCTCACACCATGACCAGGACGTTCCTCTGCACAAGATAAAAATAGAAATGAGAAAAGGTCAGCGACGGTTTTGTGCGTTCAACATCGACGGGGCTAGCTCCAAGAATAGCTGGATGCAACATACCGAAAATGATAACCGCTACATCTACAGAGCAGAGCACTCCTAGTTCGTACGCTTTCTTGAAGAGGCCGTTCTTACGCTATCATTTGGTGAAGCGAAATATTTTCCGCATGGGAGTTGGATATGGATGAAATTGTACAAGAAAGCAGCTTAAAAATAGCTCTCTGAACCAAGATGAAGTCTGTACCCACCTTGAGAAATGTTACAGACCGATTTCTCTCATGCTTTTGAGTTCCGCAATATGAGCATCGTTCCGAATCGACGTCGAGGTTGATAGTAAGCAGAAATATGGTGTATTCCAAGAGTTTTAATTTCGCCATTAGTTTTTGTGCTTTTGCAACAAAGAAGTTTGGAGTGATAACTTACAGTAATTGGTTGAATTTCAATCTTTCTGCGACCCATTTTACTTTAGAACGGCGGTGAAGTCGAGACGAAGGCGTAGTCGAACCGGCTGAGGCGGGGGCAAGAGGCTGGCTGACAAATCGGCCAGAATAGCTCACGTTACACTTTGGGTATTAACTCCATTTGGTCCGAAACTTCAAACTCAATGCTTTTTTGGTTGTAGATCAGGGCATTCGCGAGAGGAGAGGTTAAAAATATACTCGGATTTTAGACTATCTCTATATAAAGTTCGCTATCGTTAAATCTTACGACACGTCCAGCGCAGGAACGCTTAGACAAGGACAATCATACAAGACGCAATATAGTATCGTGTATCGTCCAGAGTGAAATATATCTGTATCAACTTCCAACTACTACACAAGAAACGATCAGGTGATGGCATTATTAATTCCGGTCAGACGTTATCAGTTTAAAACGACTAGAGGGAAAATCCGGCAGTCTCGCTCGCTTGAATATCTCTGCAAGAGCTGGGGTCGGAATCTCTAGCACTGATAGACTATAGTGCTCCCGATTTTGTTCCACTAGAAGTGACTCTCGAACAGGACGAAAGAGAAAAAGTGGCGATGTAACACCGGTCGTGTGGAATAGTTCTGACTCGAGGAGCCCAGGTTTCTGAGCGACACGCATGGCAGCGGCTTGCGCCGCGCCCTCGAATATTTTCTCCAAGCTAGGGTCTTCCAGAATATAAAAAATTGTCCGCGGTACTGTACCCCACTTTTTTGAGATAGTGATGGCATCGGTGGGCTTGAAGCCATTTTCCTTGCTAAACAGATACGGAAGGACAGATCCAATGATCAATGAGTGATTCAGAGGACAGGAAAAATACAACACTCAACGCACGTAATGGCAGCTACCTCGATCGCACGTGGCACATCTAAGACGTACAATTTGGCGAATAATTGGTTGCTCCATGTTTTCCATTTATCCATGCGGGCGGAGGTGACTTGTAGGATGGTAACTATGCCCGGCTGGAAAGCATGACAAGGTTGACTCGCTTCTTTGCCACCGTCACAGAGCGCCCAAGTGCCAGCTGTGAGCCTTTCAGATGTCTGGTAGGCGCCTAACTTGGCGACTCCTCTATCATCAAAGATAAAGTAGTATTCTGCGCAAACCTGGATTGCCGTTGGGAGACGTCG
Organism: Crepidotus variabilis; assembly: GCA_015657495.1. NCBI lineage: Eukaryota > Fungi > Basidiomycota > Agaricomycetes > Agaricales > Crepidotaceae > Crepidotus > Crepidotus variabilis. The sequence goes on from MU157924.1 coordinate 80,460, forward strand.
TTCGAGGCGATAAAGTAAAAGGTACAGAACAAAACCCGTCAATCCTAGCCACGGAAGGATTCAGTCTTGCAATTATATCAGACGAAGAGTTTTTTTGTACGAACCAATTTCTGAGTTGCCCGTGACTACATAGGCAGCGGAGTTCTTCGATGTAGATTGTAGATACTTGAGATCGCGTTCAAGAGCAAGCTGGATTACCTCGTAATCATCTCGTATGATTAGATTGGGTTGAAGTCTCGTGCGAAATGTCAGAGCTTTGGTTAGTTTTTCTATTCCACCGAGACATGTATACTCCCAGTGCGTTGGCTTCACTTCTCTAGAGTAATAAGAATCCGACTTGTCGCCGCGGTGCTTGTCTGATTCGTCTGAGTCGAGGCCACAGCCTTTATTAGTTATTATTGCACGGCGTTGATATGGCCAACGACGACCCCAGGCTGCTTTATGTATTTCTCTTGCCAGAGGAGGAGATTTCGCATGGTCAATCACATTTCGAGTGCCGATGATGAGGATGTGTATCATTACCCAGACACATAGGCTGCAGACACGACATCAGAGCGCTCTTGTGTCTGAATAAATGGCAAAGATGTACTATCTGAGCGACAATCGTAGGTACTTAAAGTCATCTACGACGCAAGTGTCAACCAGGAATTATATGTTCCTTCAAGTAACTCGCCAAGAACGTACCTTCAGCTTTGGTAGCGGAGAATAATGCGTCCAATATGTCAAATAAAAACATTTATAACACAAGTTCGAAGCTATAGATCGTCTGGACGAGTACTTTTGATGAGGCACATCAAAGATGAGGACAACATCAGAAATGGTCTCAAAGCTTATTTCTCACGGGATTCGGTGGCCTCAAAGCGTACTCCGTGTGAGGTTAACATGTGCTTACCTTGACTCCGCCTATCTTGAATGTACTTCAACTCAAGAACTTGGGCTTATCGAGGTTAAAATCAAAAAGGCAAGAAAAGTCGGCTTGAAAGCTCTCGCAGGACATAATCTCGTTATGACCTTCGCGTAGGCGAAATCTCTTGGGTGACAGGGAATGCTTACAATCAATATGGCGGTAGCAAGAGACCGGTGGAATTTATCGTGGACTAGAAGTGAATAAAATTGCGAAAAATCTTTATAGGTCTGCAAGTGACGGTTAGATAAAATGGAGTGCTTTTCCTTGTACATTTACAGAACGACAAATTATACACTGATAGTGGCAACCATTAGACCCTTTAAATCAACATAAAACCCCAAAAGAAAAGCAGTAGTAAAGCGTGAATGTAGCAAGAAAAGCAAAGATTTGGTACATAAGAACTGAAGTGTATGTGGATAGTACAACTGTGGTTTCGGCCTCTTGAGGAGGATCGTCGTTATGAGTGACGTCATGGAAATGATGTCAGTGGAGCAAATCTGCGAGACCTTGCTCAACGACGAGGACGGCGACGAGGAGGACGGGAGCAGGCGAGGAGAATAATAATGGAATATATGTGGGATAAGCACTGGATAAAATAGAGTGTAGCTGCGTGTATGAATTGCTGAGCGGCGATAAGAATTTAGCAGGTGGTTTAGGATGTAAACCTTCTGGAGATATTCGGTCTCCTGAAAGATGCCTCCCACTCCTGGAGGGCGACGACGAAGCCTGAATTAGGCTTTACGCAGGCACGTTTCCGTTTAACGAGCGCATGTGCGCTATCATAGGACATGCCATGATTTCGTATAAGATATGCTATCACGATAGCTGCGCTTCTTGATACACCCTATTGAAATAAAACAACAAGGCAGCATAAATCAGCTCGGGGTTCACGGCGAGAAGGTCAAAGAGTAATAACAAGATAGAATGTCCTGGAGAACAGGTGGTGGAAGCAAGCTTGAACATGCCGTGAGCTCAATAGATTCTCATCGGCTAGCAAGGTCCGCTTCCCTTTACCGTTTCAACCGTGCAAGCATTTTCCATCAAATCTCAAAATGCTTCTGTCCGCTGACAATCAACGCAAGGCAGGCGACTTACCTGTTGGCAATGCACAAGCACACTTTTCCCACTCCGCAGGACTTTGTCGATGTGCGCACAAACGGCTTCAAGATGAGGCTTCAAGTCGACGGATGAATCATCCATAACTGGGATTTTGTAGCAGTTGAAACCGTCTTTCTCGGAAAGAGGGAGCCAGGGTGCATCTAGAACTTGAACGAGATGGGATATGTGGGCTTCCCGGAGGGAGGCCGGCCCTTCGGTGACTGCTGCCAACGATCCCAGATAGAGAGATCCAGAGCTGGGGGAGGGTGAACCTGGTGGTAGAGCCGTGGGTGCAAGAATCTGATGCATAGGTGTGCACATTGCCTGCATGACTTCTGGGGGGAGATTATCGAAGCGAATCATGTTTCCGGATGACAGAGATATTGTGAAGGTTAGAATTTTCTGTCCTGAACTTTAGACCCCTAAAGATGGTTTCGTAGGTTTACAATCTAGGAGGAGAGAGACCACTAGCAAGAGATGATTGGAGTAGAAAGAGCGATAGTCCCAAATGGATATGTGGGTGCTGAGGGAGTGAAAGGCGCGGAAAGCGGGTGTTAGGATGGGGTGCTCAGACCCAAGTGTGGGGCTTGATTGCGGAGCAGCAAAAAGCTGAACGAATCGAATACGCTCTGGTTTGGAGCGATTAAATTGTAACTCTGGGATTCCTTCGGATGTGAAGGAACAACGAAAGACGCGTCAAAACGCCCCCTAAGCAATCAGAGAATAGATCAGATGGCAAAATGTGGAGAGGATACGGAGAAATTGCGGTGGAACGACGAGAGCCCCTTGGACAATGTACTGGCGTAGACCCACTTTCAGTGGCAAGACTATGGGGTGTCTTGTTGAAAGAAGGAGCAGAGATTCTGACATTTATACGAATCCAATATCAGGGAGCCGAGAGCCTAGAGCCTGTCAATGGGCCCCCATCGGGATCAACGGCAGGGTTTACCACAAAAAGCATTGATGGGCAATGCACATCATCTATCTTAATTCCTTCTTCAGCCACTCACATTCCATGGTTCGACAGGATTCCCCTTGCACGTTCACATGTGTATGTAGATTTCGGCTGCACCATTCACATTTTCCGACACCCTTTGTACAGTATACAGCTCAAAATTTGCTTCAGAAGCTATATCTCACAAGGTCCTTATTTTCGTGGGCAGACGACAAAACACGGAATATGACAGCGCGTGTGCCTCGCAAGGAGTTTATCGTTACTTGAGTTATGCAATTGTCAAAGAATACAAGGACGAGAGGCTGTTCGTAAAAAAGGTACGCGTCAGGGTCATGAAGAACGATCGGCTGGAGCGTCTCCTTTTGGTTATGTTTCTATACCTGGCAAGGTTGTTCGGTTCACAGGCGCCCCAGGCACGATACTTTGATTAATAGACGATCAAGAGGCGGAGTGAAGCTCGATGAGTCACAGATGATGGGGATATGCACCGAGGACCCGCAGTTGAGCCTTTCAAATGTCACTGGGAGCGACGTACAAATCTAAACCGAGGCCTTAACTAATTTCTGAGAGCGGATATACGAATCAATTCATACAATCAGGTCTATTCACGTCCGACGGTTTTTGCGGTGGGCTCTTTGTTACTAACAAAGTTCTGTCTTCCTGTGACAAGTTCAAGTTTGTTGATCTACGAGAAGCTTGAAGAACTCAGAAAACGGTCTGGAGCGACTTACGAGCTGCTTCTCTTCAAGGGTACGAGCATATTTGACTACATACCCGAAGTGTAGTAGCCTCGGTCGAATCATGCTTCCGTTGATCCCAACAGATCGAAATTAAAACTGTATAACTTCGCATGAAACGTGAGCCTCGATCATTGACAATTGTCAACGCTTACAAAATTGACACCCCGCACCTTCCATAAGCATACTCTGAAAGGCAAGTATCACCCTTTGGACGTCGTGGTTCCTGCGGCTCGGCGCGTGCATTATGGCACGGATGCTTCAATATTCGGGAGCGAGTACCTCGGGAGTTGAGGTGTTTGAAATCAAGCCTCGAGATGCTGACTGACTGGTGTTGGAAGGGTTGAAGTGAATGAAAACACTTCTGGGTGGGCTAGGCCTAAGACATATTTCACTACGCAGACGATCGCGCAATTAAGCACACCCTACAGATTCGGATCATCAGAGTGTGTATTGGTCCAGACACTCGCGTTAGTGGCGTCTATCAGTGAGCATCATGAAGATTAGCCTCTTTAGGCCATTTCACGAAATCGCGGCTTAGTTTCCACGAAACTATGCTGTCGATAACTCTTCTATTGGGTCTAGACTTAAGAAACAAGCGACAGTCGGGTGTCATGTTTCCGAAACTTCATCCGAGGGTCGTGGCCATGATACGAACACGCCGTTTTCTGCTGCTTCTTATCGTGCCATCACGATCGTCAATTATAGAACCAGGTCTAGACTCAAGGTTAATCTCCTCTGCAAGTACGAAAAAAACCAGTGGGAAAAGTCGAGACTTGGTCTTTCCAGGAAAGGTAATTGAAGACACAAAGGGCAGTTGCGCCACACTCATCATCCTGAGTTTTGATCGTGGGTCTTCGTGGAGCAATTAACAGATAAGGCAGCTCGTCCTCTTATATGTGGGAGCTTGAGAGCTATGTGGACTACTCGTTCGCATTTGGAAATAGGAACCGGAAGCCCCGATGAGTCGGTCATTATTGCTCATTAAGGACATTTTCATAACCAATATACATAGATCATAGATCCTTCCGTTGGGTTAAGAGGAACGAGCGTTCAGAGCGAAATAGAGCCTAGTAACCTCAGTTAACAGCGAAAAACGAGTACTTTTACAATGGAAGCTGTAGTACCAAAACCTCGGCAATGATTCCGACTTGATGTTATCATTATCGTCTAAGATTCAGGAAGAGGGCCCGGCCGGGGTCACTTACATGTAGCCTCCGACCCTCATCCACTGGCAGAATCCATTAATAATGTCGGGTATTTATAATGTTAATCATTATACGCTGAGTCGTCTAATTCACGATGCGCTGAAGGCGAGTGCAGCAACAAAGATAGGAAGGACTCGAAGGGGTGTCGAAATTGAGCAGTGTTGATTCAATGACGTGAGTGCGTGATGTTAAATTTACACGTCGGGACTCGGCATTGACACGGCACTGCATAAGCGCGTGAATTTGAGGGGCAGGTGGGCATTGCCATGGTGTACCAAACAGTGACACCATACTGCAAATATCAGTGCCGCCGGTCGTCCAGACAAGGGCAGCCGGCTGTCCTCCCGCACGTTAAGTAGAGTAATTTATAAATACTGGATATGAGAAGTTATGTAGCCTGTATGAATTAGCTCGAGTAGTTTATGTGAGCTTGCTTGAACTGAGGTAAATTTTACAAGCTAGAGCTGGTAATTTGTATGAACCAGGGTGAGTAATTCACAAGAACTACCGAACTGAGGGGGTGTTTTATATGAATGAGAGCGGATGATATGAACTACATTCTGAGGAGGCGGTTCATATAAATCAGAGTGAATAATTCATATGAACTATCTCCTTGGAAGGTAGTTTGTA